>JAVSBV010008622.1:0-12657 GCA_033117975.1 Parotocinclus spilosoma
AACTCCCGAGTTTCTCCCCAGCCCTCTACTGCCACCTACAGGTCTTTGCCTAACATTTCAATTTACTACAAAAAAAGGTATAAGTTGCCACTTCGCCACAGCAAAAGCTCCCACATGGTGAGGTATAAGGTTTATTAAATACAAATTGTTATCAGGATCGATATTCAAAGTTTACAAATCGTTATCATTAGTGAAAAAGTCGGATCGGTGCATCCCTGGCACTAAGTAGAGGTACTAAAGAACTATGATAAACAAACCACCCCTAGATGTTCTAAAAACTAAAACAAACTATTTTGTGTACACATTTCTTAGCTTATTATAGCTTAATTGATTGGCAAACAACACTTAAAAGGCAAATATCCACACCCTCCTCAGACCTGAAGGCTGCAGAAGCATGTTTTTTAGCCCAAGGCTACAGTCTGGTTTATTTGGGTGTCCTATAACAGACACCCAACAGATAGTGTCCAGATAAAAAATACAAGAGCAGAACACTCTGCTCCCTCTGTTTGACTGTGGGAGAGAATCAGATTATCCTTGTGCCTCATATACAAATACAATACATTTTTACAAAACTGGATGTTACCTGTACAAGCTCCTATTAAAGGAAAGTACTAAATTTGAAATGCACTAGCCACACTAAGACAGCATCCTATTATAGGATACATATGTAAATATATTCCAGTGTTTTCAATCCTGTCCACTAACTAAGGATATTTATAACTAAGGCATTTTCAGTTGGTTTTTAGAAGCAAGCAAGAAAATTTTAAGAGAAATATGTTAGGGTTTGTATCATACAACATCTATACAGACACCATACCATCTTCCAAAAAGTGCAGTACTCAAACGAAACAACAATAGTCTTAACTCTAACTGCTACAACTGTCTGGGTACTAAATGATCACTTGTTTAGTGAACAGTTTTCTTCCAAAAACCTACAGGTTTGCAGTTACTTGTTCCCCTTCTCCCACTTCGAAGCACAAGACCAGATTTAATGTCATATGTTGGAGCAGTTATTAAAAGTCTATAACTTCCTGCTCTTCCTCCAGTCCCGTAATACGTGTCTCATTAGTTGTACGTGGTAATCACCCATACAGTACATACAGTGGCTAAAAACTAGCCCGAAAACCTCAAAAATGTTACTCTAAATGACACCAATAATTCAAAAACAACTCTGTACACGCTGAGAAAAAGGACAGTATAAATCTAACACCGTACAATAACAAAGATATAAAAGACAAATATAAAATGCAGTCACTTAAACGTGACTACTCTAACTAGCTAAAGACTTGACACGTAAGCTTTTTTTCGCACTCCTACTTCGACAGACTCCGCCCCTTGTGCCAATGCTTGGTATCCACTGGTGCAGAGGGCGGGGCTTGTCGCAAAACAGGTGCTATTACAATCTCAGGCTATCTAGCTATCTGGCTACTTATGTTGACAATTAAAACACACCTTGCGTTTTTGTTCATCTTAACAGCGAAACAAACAACAACCACCAAATCACATCTGCAGCGTTCCAACAATAACAAATGCCGTCCATTTGTTAGTGAAAGCGTTAATAATTCTGCTGTATCGACTTAAAAGCTGCTACGGTAGCGAGCTAGCAAAGGCATCGGTGAAAACAAGGCGCTGAACTAAATCGCTTATTAACCAACAACCATAACGAACTTACCATTTTTAATGACTTGTATATTTCAGTTGTGTGCAACTGGCTTCTTGTGTAGTCAAACAGAGCTTTGTGACAGATAAAATAGGTATTTGTGTATGTGCAAGCGTCCACCAGTCCGCGGCTCAATATGGCAGAAGCGCCGCTAAGCCACGTCTCTAACCGGAAGAGGTTCGTCAGATAGCCGATAAAAAAAATGTTGGTTTAGTTCCAAATCAACTTATTTCAATACACAGGGCACTACATAGTGTGCAGTGCGTATTATATAACAGGTCTAGTAGTGCACCTGTGTACGCAGCAAGGAGCCATTTGGGATGTGTCCAGAGTTGAATATGTGGAAGATTCAGCATCAGCAGCGAGTCAGTTACTAAAACCAAACAGCACACGTTTAAATGTGGGTGGTTTCACAAACAAGTATACTTTGTAATTAATCAAATGTAATGGAGTACAAAATAATGTAAAATAACACATAATATAATACATACAATATTTATGAACATTATAAAATACAATACATACCACTACATATTATAGTGTACAGAAAATACTTATTTGTATGTATATTCATTTCTTTACTATTCAACGTCACTTTTGGCACTAATGGCGAAAGTCAGTTAGTCATACACACTGGGTCAATTTAATAATTTATTCACCTAGCTCCTATTTTTGGACAATCATTGGAAACCAGAGCACCCGGAGTAAAACCAGGTAGACATGGGGAGAACATGCAAATTCCACAAAGTAAAGACAAAGGTCGGAATCTAACCCTCATTCCACCATGTTGCCCTGTATTTTATGATAATATATGCTTTTGCATTAGTATTATGCAAACAGTCAAGCACCACTGGTCATACAAGACCGTACGGCTGAGATTGGTCAGTCCGTGTGTAACCGCATGTCACAAGCATGAAAAAACTATGATGAAAAGTCTCACTTGTGCTTCTGATGCCATTTGTCAAAGAGCTGTGTGGTCAGATGAACCAAGACTGAACTTGTTGTACTACGTTTGGCTTACCATCCACTAAAATACCTACTGTTGTGTATGGTGGTGGCAACATTATGCATTTGATTTCAGAGTGGACTGGGAAATTAGCCAGAATTAAAGGAAAATGGATGCTGCCAAGTACATGTGCTCAGATAATTCTCCTTCCAGCATGACAACCTTACAACAAAATAAACAACAACAAAAGCAGTGGCTTGTGGATAGGAAGACTCAACTAACTTAACTCAACTTATTCTTGTTCAGATTCTTGATTATTAGGGATTAGTCAATGTAGATAAGGGTGTCTGCTTAATACTGTAAATGTATATGTCAATTTAAGACTAATGTCCAATAGAATATGTATAAATGAACCATCCATTGCCATTCACCACGAAGAGGAGTGACTAAATATTCCCCAATCTAGGTGCAAAGCTGGTAGTGACATATCCAAACAGAATGGAATTACAATGAAAGATGGCTCCACAAACTATATTGCTCATAACAATAAAAGGAAACTTCAAAATGAAATCTCCCATAATAAAATATTCCCTAATTTTCGTGAGCAGTGTATTTAATCGGGGAACTGATCCGTTTTACAATCATGGTATTCTAGTCTTACTTTTGAGCTTTTTGCTTTGTAAAATTTAACTTAATGTTTAAATGAAGCTGGATTAAAAAACGTATATTTATAATTCCCATTAGAAGACAAAAAACAGTAAATATATACTGTAAACTATTTTTTGTGCAGCTCTTTATGCAAAGGATGAGTAACTAATTGTAATGACTAAGTCTCACTGATATGCGCAGTCGCGTGCGCGGACGTGATGTTCTTGAACACCACTTGCCTACTTGTAGAGGGAAGTGTGTTGAGAGTTACTGTCTGGGTCACGGAAAGGACTGAATCTAAGAACAAAAAAAACTTATCTTCGCCTTAATGCCAGAAAATCGCTCGACAGGGACAGGAAAAGTTTATTTATCGTCGGAAAATGTCTGGAGAAGCTAATATTTCTCAAGTAAGTGAACTTTTATTAGCGGTGAGCATGTGATTAAACGCCGAGTCAATTCAAGAGATTTGATTGGACGTCCGGGTGTCAATCTAACTTATTCGAGGCTTTCTATTGGATGGATCCAGACTACCTGTAGCCATGACGGTGAAAATGTTACAAACATGTTTTATTAATATCTCATATTATATATAATATAATATATAATAGCTCTGGCGGCGTTAATTGCAATGATAGTTAGTTTGCGATTTTAAACAAGTGCACTTAGGAAAACGTTTGACGGCACGTGATTGCAGACTTTTTAAAAGCTTAATGTGTAGTAACTCGGTCATCTGAATGACTGAGAAGTTACACTTTAATTAGTTACAATAGTTTTAATTAGTTACAGCTTTCATTTTAATTACGTTAACTAGATCAGATTACACTGATAACAAATGCCAAAGACCGATACTGAGTCTAATTCTGCAATCCCCACTGCTACTACTATTACTTTATTAATACTACTAAAACTATGACTATACTGAGGATATTTCATTTTAAAGTATCCTCTAATTTTTGTTAACAGTATATTAAAACTATTGCTACTGCTACCAGTATAAGTGCTATTACTGGGACTGTGGTGTCCTAGTGGTTAGGGTAATTCACTATGGACCAGAAGATCTAGGGTTCAAATCTCACCTCTGGTTCCCTGATCAAGGCCCTTAATCCACAACTGCTTGGATTGTAAGACTGTATTAATTGTAAGTCGCTCTGGATAAGGGAGTCTGCTAAATGACATAAATGTATTACTAGTAGTAATATTATAATTACTCTGCTCACAAAAAATGAGGGGAGATTTTAAAATGAATATGAAGAGGATCCCACAAGAACTGATGGATAACCTGATCCTGTTCATGCCCCATCACTGTCATTGTGTTTTGGCAGGCTTGGGTGATCATACACCCTACTGAACAGTCAGTGTGGGACACTCTCGTCCAGTTTAACATACTTCTGTTCACCCTGTGAATATATCACTTACTACTCAATCACCATAATTGAGCTTGCTTTTCATTTGCTTTTCTGATGATCTTGTTTAAATTAATTAAATAAAATCCCTTTTTTTAATTGCTTCTTATTCCTTTTCAAATAATCCCCTTATTTTTGTGAATAGTGAAATATCACTACGAATATGGCTACTATGACTATTATCTACCCTTTTCTACAATTACTGCTATCATTATCTACTATTTTATTATCACCACTACTATTAATACTACTAAAACTATTATTACTATTACAGTACTAGTGGTACTATGACTATTAATTACTGTTAATACTGTTACTAATTTGACTACTTTGATTAATACTATTACTATAATGAGTACTACTACTATCACTATTAATACTACAGTATTACTAAGACTACTACTATTACTATTGCTGTTATAACTACCACGATTTGTACTATTACTAATACCACTACTGTATTAATAAGTTGTCTAGGGGTGGCATGGGTTCGACCTGGGTCCTTTCTGTGTGAAGCCTGCGTATTATATTTGACGTTTAATGTGTTGAATTGGATATATGGACTATCTGTTGGGATAGCTAGAAGCAGAATCTGTCATGTATGTTGCAGGAGATTTGAGGAACTGGCTCAGACTGGTGCAGCTTTGTGGATTATCTTGAGCAAAACAAAGCAGAACATTTAGAAGCTTTATTCTGGTTAGGCTTGCAGGTCAGGGTCTGGATCCTAACCCAGGTTCCATTACTAACAGTTCCTTTCAGCCAGGCCGAGCATCATCACGACTGGAAATGATGGGCCAGATGAAGGGGATCAATCCCCTATGAGTTCTAGAATAAGGTCTGGACCCTGTCCAGGATAAGAGTAGCATTCCGATGAGATTACCAACGGCTGTATCTGACCTAAGCAGCACTTTTTAAGAAGGTTTGCATAATGGAAGACATTATTTCGCTCTCTATGTAGTGCACTTGTATATGGAGTGACGAGCCATTTGGGATGCAAGCGTGGTGTCACTTCTCCCAACGTCTGCTAAGATGTCAGTTAAGATGACTATATAGCAGCGAACAGAAGCGGTGTTGTGTATCACACACTCATCCCAGCTAACAATGAGTTGGCTGGTGGTTACTTTATCAGCACTGACCAGAAGTCCCAGGGCGTGGGTGGACTATAAGAAGAAGCATTGCAATTCTTTTCTGAGCTGACACCCCAGTTTTCACTCAAGCCTTGAGTATCGAGTAGTCTAAACATAACAAATAAAAACTTTAAAATGGACAAGTATATAAGCGTGAGTTAAAGGCTGTGTATCATGATGTACTACGATACTGAGACTATATGCGATTTATAACTTGGCTTCTGTCTTTCAGGAAGGAAATGGAAAAGTCACTCGAGTTATTCGCATCGGAACGAGGAAAAGTCAGGTAAGAGCATGAGATTTTCTTTTCTTAATTTATTATCTTATTCGTGAATTCAGGAGTTTTTGCTTGATCTCGTCTTTGACCACAGTTTTTGACCACAAAGATTTGACCACACTGGCTAAAGACAAAATACCATAGCATACAGTCAGGTCCAAAACAAGCTTGTGATGTTACTGAATGCTTGACTTTCTCAGGCTTCGAGTGCCCCTTAAAATGCTCAATGGGCTTTAGGGCAGGTGACTGTCTAGAAAGTACCATGACCAGCAGATCGACTCAGGGTGTTAAGCTAATTCTAAGATTTTACTGCTGAACTTTTGGCTCCCAGTGTAAATAATAAATAATATATATATAAATATATATAGTGTGTGGGTGTGTGTGGGTGTATATGTATGTATGTATGTATGTATGTATGTATGTATGTGTATGTATATATATATATATATATATATCATATATATATAGCTCTTAGGCCACCATTAGATTTGTTGTTTTAGCAATGTATAATGAACATGCGTAGCATATTGACGATTGGACCCACAACTTGGATTCAACACTCTCATAATACTCACTCATAATACTTTTTTCCACAGAACTTTATTTTAGGCTATGTGAGCTTTAGCATAGCTTAGCCTTTTCTCCCGGTTTTACTTTATAAACAGTGGTTTTTGGCGTCAGCCCCATTCCTGACCAAGCTTCTTTATACTGTTTCAACGTTGGGTCCTGATGAAGCTTCCAGATGCTCCTGTTGTGTGGGGGGAGGTCACACTTAATATTTACTAATATAATAAATAAAATAAATATATATAACGTATATAACTGTAAAATAAATATAAATAACTGTAGCCTAGAAGTGTTTTATCAGATTTTTCTGATTTTTCTGGTTGCATTCTAATAAGGCGACTGAGAAATTATTAGTTATGGTCATTATAGCCTTATACAATATCTAATCTAATGGTGGCCTTCTGCTCAGTAATATGTGTATAAAGAGTATGAAGTGCCCAATAGGTCCAGAATCGCAGGGGACCATGCTACCACAGTTGGGTCCCTGAGCAAGGCCCTTAAATCCACAAGTGCTTGGATTGTAAGATTATGAATTCTAAGTCGCTCTGGATAAGGGCGTCTGCTAAATGATGTAAATGTAAATACTTGTGTTTAGACATTTTACCCGTATCATCAAACCGGTACTGCTCACAAAAATGAATTAAATTCTCATCATGAAATATCCCCTAATTTTTGTGAGCAGTGTATATGGAAATAGTTTTCTCATCCTTGACTTGTCATGGACCTAATTTTGATAGAAGTTTTGCCTTGATCAGATCAGAAAGTGTATCCCTGTAAGTACGATTAGTCTTTCGATTCAGTCTGATAAAGGTCTTTTGAATGAATGAATAAAAATAAAGCCTTTATGGTCCTGTAACTTAGGAGCAGATAAATGCCATTATGTTGTGATGGGAGGGTGGATGAATGAGGAGAGGGTGTGTCATACAGTCTGCTGGGATCTGATAAAACATGTTCTCATCTGGTTCCATACAGATTCCAGAGTGACCATATCCAAATTATTCTCAGCAATATCTTTAGGAACCACGATAAGTGCTCTGTGTTCATAAATTCATGCTGTATGTGTATGTTGTGCAGCTGGCTCGTATCCAGACAGACAGTGTGGCAAAGAAGCTGAAGGACCTGTACCCAGACCTGCAGCTGGAGATCGGTGAGAATCCGGATACAACACTGTTCTCTTTGCTTTTTAACCCTTAGAGGACCAAGGGACGTATTTGTCCCATACTTTTAAATGGACGGCAAATGCAATTGAAAAACCTATGGTCTTGAAAAAAGAAAAACATTTGAGGCATTTTTTACTGCAACACTTCACTTTAACACTTTAAGGACTGTAGGTTGTTTTAATCGCATTGGGTGTCCATTTAAAAGTATAAGACAAATATGTCCCCTGGTCCTCAAAGGGTTAAACGGGCTAGCGATGAATACACTGTATACTTTTTATTTGAGGTTTTAAAAAAAACATCTGAGATCGACCCACAGATTCACAATAATATTGAAGTCTGGGGAATGCGAACATCAATCTATAATGATCTTTTATCTTTTATATTTTTTGAAGTTGTTTTTTTTGAAGGTCAATTTTGACTTGTTTCTTCGTTATTTATAAAATAAACAGACACAATGAAATTCCTCTCTTTTAACAGTCCTAGGCAGACGAAGGTCGAATTCGAAGGTCTAGAAAGAGGCTGATGGGAAAAGAGAAGAAAAGACATCATCATTAAAATGGAACATTTCCTGAGGCATTATCATCGATCATAGGGTGTGAAGAACAAAAGCTTCAGATCATTTGAAAAGTAATAGGTAATGACGGAGCTGAGCAGTGATAGTGAAACGTGTTGTTCTTGTTCTTAAGGTGTTTGTGCTAAGCCTTGTTTATGTGTACTTCTTTGGTAGACCCTTAAACTAAATAACACATCACATCACACTGCGCACACACACACACAATGTGGCATATGGTCCCCTATTAAACGAACTGTTTCTATAGCAACCACACAATTCTGACTTCCTCCTGCCCTGACAGTAAGTACCAGTTGAGTAGATTAAGAACATTTAAATAGAAATATAATTAATACCGACAAAAAATGTATATGCCCTACTACCAAATGACATTTGAAAATGCCCCCAAGTGTAACAGAACGTTACAGAATAGTTTTTTGATTTTTTTTGCACTTTTGTTTATGAGCTTGTATATTGGCCATGCATAAGATACATGCACTATGAATCCGTTGTTAAATAATGTTATCAAGTTTATTGCAAAGTATGGTACTGTGGTAGCCTAGTGGTTAAGGCACTGGACTCTGGACCTGAAAGTCCAGGCTTCAAATCCCACCTCTGCCAAGCTGCCACAGTTGGGTCCTTAAGCAAGGCCCTTAATCCACCATTGCTTGAATTGTAAGAATGTATCAGTTGTAAGTCGCTCTGAATAAGGGTGTCTGGTATATGCTGTAAATGTAATACTGTTATCCAGTTCAGTAATGTTATCACACATTTCGTTGACAAACTGGAGATCCTCTGACCAACTTTGCTTATTTTTGTAGCATCATGGATCCTGCCTTTTCACCAAATCATGCTTATATTCACCTATTGACATCACTTATTTAAAAACACATCATTATTTACTTTTTCAAATCATGACTAGCTCTAAATTGTCCCCACTGTGCTTTTATTTGGAATGTGTGACAGCTCTGAAATGCAGAATGTGATGTTTAATTATTTTATTTAACAAATAAAATGCAGTTGACCAGACAAAACATGAAATATCTCACGTCTGCACTGCCTGCTAGTAAAAAGAATTCGAAGAAAATGAAGAAAGAAACAGGAAGTGTTTTCCGTTACAACCACTTCTTGCAACCAGTTTAGGCGTGCTTCAGTTCTTTTACTCCTTGACCTCACTGCAGCCTTTGATACAGTGAACCACAGCATACTCCTTAATGGGCTCTCTGAGATTGGTCTCACAGGGACTGTACTTTCCTGGGTTCATTCTTACCCTGCTGATAAGTGCCAGTTCATATCTATTGGTAAATATACTGGTTTCTGATACTGTGTCTATTAAACATTTTCTACCTCAGGGCTCTGTCCTTGGTCCCCTATTTTTATTATCTATATTCTCCCTATTGCTGATGACGCTCAGGTTTATCAGGCGTTTTAAACCATCTGATCCATTTCCTCCACCTAACTTTTCCAAATGCATTGTTGAATTAGAGTCCTGGCTTGGGGCAAATTTTCTGCTGCTGAATGCTCTGAAAGTTTATTATCATTGGTTCAACAGCTACTGTTGCCACCATTTTCAATCCTGTTCTCTCGATTAGTGATATAACAATTTCACCTTCAACCACCATTCGCAGTCCAGGTGTACTATTTGTCCCTCTATTGTCCTTTGAGATGCATAATATTCTCCTGAGATCTGGACTTTTGCTTGGTGTGCATTTTAATTTCACCTAGCTATTTGTGATTAGTAGGACATAAGTATTCAAAATAAAATTTGTCTTTGTACAAGATGTCCTCATATGAGGACGCACGCGTCTCTGTCTTCTCAGTGCCATCTCTGCCAAATCTTTACGGATGCTGTAGCTTTCTTTTATTGCTAATATTGAAGATATGTAATGTCCACATATGAGGATGCAGGGCCTCAGGAGGATAAGACAGTAGTATGCACCACCCAGTCCACAGATAGTAGGCAGACATTTCTTCATATTTTAACCCAGCTTATCTATGTAGATGACCTTGAATGAAGTCCCAGTCCATCTTTGGGCTTGGTAATGATTCCCCATGTCCAGCTAGTCCTCTGTCACAAATGGCCAATCAACTGTCTTTTTGGAAAAGCAAAAAGCTTATACAAAAGGTATCGTATTGAGAGTCAATGGACTGTAGGTAAAATCAATTTGACTACCACTGTCTATGGAAAATCCTGAAATATGTATATTCTTATATTATGAATGTGTCACAAGTGTGCTCTAGTGTCACTGAAACAGCAGAGAATAAGTAGAAGCGATGTCCACAAACATTTATCTATATGTAGTGTTTCTGCTATCTGAATATTCACAATAGAAAACATTTTCTGGAATGAGGTACAGTATATGCATCCATTTAAGCAGAACTAAACTAACTGTAGTACAGCACGACTTGTGGTAATGAAAGTATGCAAAAGGAAACCTGGTAAGTAATGTGCAGTCAGAGAGGGCAAAAAACAAATCCATATAGGCAATATAAAGGTTTCCCCCTGTTTCTAAGATGTTTTTTTCAAAACAATGTAATTCTGAAAACTGTTTTTTTTCCATTATTAGTGCAACAAAAAAAACATATAACAAACTTACTGCAGAGAGTAAAATTAACACTTTAACACTTTAACCAAATGAATATCACCACTGCATAAACAATTAAGTAAAAATGCATGTATACAAGTACATGTATAAAAATCAGACAGATATATCTTACCAGCCACTTTAATATGTATACCCTGCTAGTACCGTCTTCAGTTCGGCTGGTGCTGGAAACATTTTTCAGAGATTTTGGTCCATATTGACATGATAGAATCACACAGTTGTTGCAGATTTGCTCACTGCACATCCATATCCCAAAGGTGCTCTATTGGATTGAGATCTGGTGACTGTGGAATCTATTTAAGTACAGTGAACTTATTATCATTTTCAAGAAACCAGTTTGAGATGATTTGATTGGTATATAAAACGTCACAATTACACAACTGTAATAAGTTATGTGTGAGCACATAAAGGAACCTTACCTACACTATAAAATACAAATCAACAAACTGTTTCAAAATGATGCACTGCTAACAACATGAACTAAATTACAAACATCACTTCACCTTTTGCACACTCCATATAAACATGGTAATGATATACAGTACATCAGGTTTTATTTGCAATCTAAAAGTACCAGTGCAGCTACTAATAATGCAGCCTAGCTATAAAAAGTACTGGTGTTTGCTTTGTGAATGGGTAAGCCGTTCTAAAGTATCAGATTATATTAAAAAGATCTTGCAGTTCCGCGAGCATTTTGTGCCAAAGCATAAAAGTTTGGTGCATGACATCTTCGTTAGTCCACAGATCAGGCGGGATCAGTGACAGGGAGTGTTTGATAATGTGGCCAGAGTAAATGTCATGAAAGAGATTTTTTAAGAATGTTTTAAAAAAACGTTTATTGATAAATACAGAGTCTCAAACTACACTGAAGTGACTGACAAGTTAATTAAAGCTTACAAAA
This sequence comes from Parotocinclus spilosoma, assembly GCA_033117975.1. Classification (NCBI taxonomy): domain Eukaryota; kingdom Metazoa; phylum Chordata; class Actinopteri; order Siluriformes; family Loricariidae; genus Parotocinclus; species Parotocinclus spilosoma. The sequence goes on from JAVSBV010008622.1 coordinate 11,846, forward strand.
CCTTGAACTGCAAACATGTCTGCAAACAAAAAATAATTTACTGCATTTCCTCACTCATTCAAAAGACAGGTTAACTGGTCACGCTAATTGTCCAGAGACACATTTCAAATGGTTGGGCATCATACTTGCAACTCATCCCTGAAAAATCCATACCACTACAGAAACTGCAAGAAATGACACCAAAGAAAAACTAAAATCCCAAACAAAAACATTTGTATCTGATCAACTGGAAGCCATTCATGCTGGGAGTCCATTGTGGGCACCAGATGATACATACGACTAAATTCAGCCGCAAAACATTTTAGATTTAGTTGAACTAAAATTTTTGTTGAACAGTTGAACTTGGAATTTTTTTTTAGCCTTTACGTGTTTGATGCCATTAAATCCAATAAATTTGGAAATTTTCCCCACCTGCCCATATGACATAGTCAGTACACAGTTTTGTTTCAGTGATTAAGAAGCTGGATTGTTGGGTTGCTGGATTGTTGGATTGCTGGATTGAAGTCATACATTTATGACTGTCTCACTGAGTACTGACACCACCAGCTTCATTATATTGTAAATCAATTTAGATTAAAAGTGTCAAATTCACAAATGTAAGTGTGGGGGTGCTGCACATGACCAGCAGAAGTTGTCTGTTATTTAACATGATTCTTAATATAGGAATAATAATAAATATTATTTTATGATAGCTTGTTATTGGGATTTGTGATAACAAGTAGCTTCCGTGTATGGAATAGATTACACTGGTTAACAGCCAAAATGTTTCGGGCATCAAACCAGTTGTTCTTAACTAATTTTGGGGTGCTGAG
>JAVSBV010008632.1:0-12656 GCA_033117975.1 Parotocinclus spilosoma
CAATCTCAGCACCCCAAAATTAGTTAAGAACAGCTGGTTTGATGCCCGAAACATTTTGGCTGTTAACCAGTGTTATTGAAGAGGAAAACATTTCCAAACAACAGCCCCCTCCTCCTCCTCCTCCTCCTCACCCCTCCTCTCCAGTATTCACTCAAACCATCCATTCTTTGTAAAAAAAAAAAAAATGTAAGGAGATATCTAAAAATACTATAATAATTTAATTGTATTGATTTAATTGTGCTAGTCGTTTGTGCCGAATACAATTAAATATATTTACATTATTTCTTGTGGCGGACAAAAGTGCTCAAAACCCAAAGATTTTGCACACTATGACATATCTACCTCCATGCCTATTGGTAGCATAGCTGTATTCACTGTTGGATTTCTCACCAAATCTTTGAAGACACCTCTCTGGATTATCACGGTGCAGTTCAAATCAGATTCATTACTCCACACAATTCTGCTAAACAACACAGAGTCAAACTTTCCAGATTCTACCAGAAACAAATATGATGTTTTTTTATGTCAGCCATGACTTCTTATCATATCTTCTATACAAAACCTGCATTAGAGAAGCTCCTGGTTATTGTTCTTTTCTCAAGAGTCTTTCTGGGGACTTGAGTATATGAAAAGTGTACACTCCAGTGCACATGTTAACTGGGAAAAATGTATTTAAGTCTGTCATATAGGCATGTCTAGCAGTCCATGATCTCTATGAGGTGCACTACCCAAAAGTAGCCTCTGAGTGCCTTTTTATACAGAGCGGTGGGTAGTAATTGTATGCCCTTCTGGGGAAATACCCATTGTCTAATCAGTCTATACCTGTAATCATTTACATATGTGCCTGTGATGTATATCACTAATCCAACTTGGCAAGCAGATATGTAATGACATTTTGCCCAGTTGGCAGGGGGAGCGTCATTGGACTAAGAGAAGCAGGATGGATGTATCGACTAATTACATGCCACCTATGCTGTTCTGAGCTCACTGATTTTTATATATGCAGTGGCTCCATGAGGGTACACACGTGTACACACACACACACCTCGGACAGATCATCAGCAGAGAGGATCGTCTGATCCACTGGCACAAACAGCTCTCACAGTTTTACTGTCCAGCATTATGACACAGGTGGTGACATCTTCACTACACACCCCTGTCTCTAACTGGACCATTTCCAGATGCTTAGTAGAAGGGAATTTATTGTCGCATTGTCCATTACGTGTCCTACCATTAACAGTAAGCCACCACCCGTTTGTTTGCAGGTGAGTGATCAAGGAGAAACCTGGACTGCTACAGCCTGGAACTGCACTGTTTTTAACAATGAATCCAGTTTGGGATCTGATGATGGTCTGGTTTGAGTATAGAGGACTGGTGAGTGCTTCCTGCAGCTATGTGCGTTGCCTCTCATCTGACATTTTTATCAGGAAAATGTTTGTGTAAACCATACAAAAGTGTTTCATGAATGTCTCTGCCAGATCAGCTGGGACACCAGCCTCAGAAACCTATGGATGGAGAGAATCTACATTCCCAGTTGTGGGAAAGAGGAAATGTCTAGCAGTCAACAATCTTTTACCAAGAAACACACTAATGTACTTAAATGTAGTCCCTGAGTGCCTTTCAACAGAGCAGCCGAGGGAAGCACTTTTGCACCAAACCCATTGTCTAATCAGACCACACTTGTAATTGTTCACATATATGCTGAGTTTTGCAGCAATTTGACATGGGTGCGCTATTTTTTGTCAATTAGTATCTGGACTGCTAAAAAAAATAATAATAACGGATATTTTGAAATGAAATATCGCATAATGACATATCCCCTCATTTGTGTAAGCAGTGCATATAAAAAATATAACAATAAAATAGTAATATATGTAATAACCCTATGATCATGTCTTAGTTATTGTTGTTTGTCTAGTAGTGTAGAGGATTTTAATGGAGGTTTAAATAAATAACTGCTCTAAAAATGGGTGAAGCTGCAGCTTGTTGAACCAAAATACAGTGACAGTGTTTTAAAAGGAGGTTGATTGTTTTGGGTTAAATATCGTGATATACTGCATTACTGAAAATGAGCATGTCAAGCCACAGGGGATTTAGCAGCATTTATAAACAAATGATTTTAAAAAAGTATTTCATTTATTTTGGTTTCTCATTTTTCTGTGTTTGCTGTGGTTAGCTAAAAATGTTATTGCCATTTGTCTGTGGGTCTGTAGTTCAAATCATTATGTACCTTGTTCAACATAATGGATCATGTACCTCTTGCTCCCAATAAAAGACATACTGTTTCAAAAAATTAGCTATATGTCTTTTTAAAATAAATTATTTTTTACTTTAAGTGCATTAAGGAACTTTTATACTTTGTATACTTCTACTTGAGTAATATATAGTATATAAACCATTAAGCTTTTTGCCTCAAAAATTGCTTACAATCGCAAATGAATAAGAATCCAGATACGATTACTGCACAAAACAAGAGATCACTGTTGTTTATTTGAACTATACCTTATACACCAGAAACTGCAGAACGTTCAAGAGTACATTAGATGAAGAGCTATAACGCCAGGATTTCAGCAGTGACGTCTGTATATGAAACAACGTTACACAGATCAAGCATCTGTTATGATGAGACAAGTGTCAAGTCCACACCAATATTAAGATGAACTTGGATCTCTGTGGTTCCTGTATTAAAATAGCTTTCATTTACTTGGGTGGAATTGGGAAAAGGAATGGCTTTCGGCACTTTACAGAAAACGAAAATTATATAAAAAAATTACCTTTCCTTTTTAAAAGGAACCGTTTCAGCTGCAAATAAACCAAGAAAAGTCAGGGAGTTTCAAACCCTGTACGCAAAACAAAAAACAATGAGAGTGTACAAATATTCAATGAATGAATACTTGGGAAAATGTTCATTATTTCTGTTGAATCTCCCTTCCAACACCCACTTCAGAATGAGTGCTTGTTTTTCCAGCATTTCACTGGTATTACCTGCCAAAAAGTGTAAGAGAAAACATGAAAAACTGTAACCAAACAACGCAAAGGTTCAGTCAATATTAAGGGTACATTCAGGGTTTCATGCAAATCATAAACCTACTGGAAGAAGCTCCTTTACAAAGAGTCAAAGCTGAACTCGAACGTATCCAAGTTCAGCTGTTCAGTAAAAGAACCTGGTGTGGGTGAGAAGGAAAGGGTCATGGCCTCCTCCGAGTCCAGAGGGTCCTGGATATCATTTGCTTCCAGCATCTCAATGTTATCCATGATTTCCGAGGAGGCTAAACAGTCCAATGTCTCTGCTTTGTCCATGTAATCGACTGTTGTTTCCATTTGTTCACAGATCTTTTTAGTTCTTGAATCTTCATGTACAATTTGTTCCACATTTGCTGGTTCGGACTTGCTCTTGGTAGATTCTTTTGTGTCTGAAGTCACCAGACCCTTTTGCTTTGTTGAATCATTCCGAGTGGTCACCTGACTTTCTGAATCTTTTTTACAGTCAGGGTTCAAGTTAGTCTTTTTACCAGCATTACAAATACTAGAGCTAGCCATAGCACTGCCGCCACCATAGAAAATGTTAAACAAATCCTGTGCTTTTGCTGCAGCTAGACTTGTTTTGGGCTTATCTGGTTTTGAAGAGGGTAAACTAGTGCTGGTCGGAAGTCGAGGAGGAGGACGGACCATGACCATTATTTTCCGCTCATCCTCAGGTACTCCAGGGGCAGCTACATCAGGATCAAGTTTAATCATAATTTCGGTCGGGGCCTTTGCTTCAATGGGCGTCCCTTCATGCAAAGTAAATACTGGAGTTGTTGTAGTTGTTGGGGTGACTGATGCAGACGAAGTACTGGACGATTTTTTTTCTGAAGTGTCCAACTGCACCTGCTCACCGCTAAAAGCCTTAGAGATGACATCAGATGACAGTTCAGTTTTGTCCTGCGGCTGTTTCATCACAGGTGCAGGTGATTTACTGCTTGTGTCAGGGGTTGGTTCGACTGAAGGAGCTGTATCCACAGGAGCTGCTTTGTTCTGAAGCCCAACACTCGACTTCCTCAGAACACTGGAAGGTGGTTGTAATATAGGACGTACTTTATTCTGGTTAAAGGCCACCCAATCTTCAGATGGGGTGATGGCTGACTTGCCAGAGAGTTTGATAGCAATACTCTTAGCAGCGGCCACAGACTTGGCAAATGGATCCTGATCCTCAGAGTCCTGTGCTGCTGCAACACTCTCTTCTTCTTCCTTAATGAACTGGGCTGCAATTCTTTCCGCTTCCTTCTCCAGAGCTGTCTTTTCGGGCTTTTTCCAGGTCAGTTTTCCAAAGGTTATACGTGAATTGCCCTCTTCATTCTTTTTGCGCAGTTTTGCTAGCATTGCAGGACTTGGCCCACATAGAACCTTGGGGAGCTCACTTGGTTTGTCAGACTCATTCTTGACATCTTTTGCAGTGATTTTCGAAAAATCCTCTTTCTCTTCACTGCGCCCACCAGCCTTGTCTTTCTGGTTTTGACATGCATCCTCTTTTTTTCCATATTTGGCTGGCCTTCCCTCCTCAGTCTCCTCTTCTTCCCTCTTCTTTGGATGCTTTAACCCATCTTCCTTCTTGTATTTTGGTCTTTTATCTTCCTCTGTCTCATGACCATGTTTGTATTTCTTTTCCTCATCTCTTCTATATCCAGACCTTTCATCTTCCCTCCTGTATTTGTACTTCTCATCGTCTTCCCTGTACTTGTACCGATTTTCTTCACTGTATCTGGATCTCTCGTCTTCAGATTTATGTCTCTCCTCATCCATTTTCCTCTGTCTGTATTCCTCTTCCTTTCGGTACTTATTCCTTTCCCATTCATCTTTTGCAAATCTGGTCTTCTCCTCCTCTTTTTTGTATTTGGCCCGTTCGTCCTCTTTCCTGATTTTAGGTTTGGACGCTTCCTCCTTAATATATTTTGCTTTCTGCTCCATTTCCTTGCTGTAACTATGTCTATCATCTTCATCCTTGTATTTTGGTTTTTTCTTGTCATCTCTGGAGGACTTTGATGTTTTCTGCTCATCCTGGGAGTCGGCTTCGTCATGCTTGCGTTTGAGCTCGCTCTGCTTCTTTTCACTTTTCATGCCAGCCTGGCGATCCAGGTTCCTCCTCTGTTCATAAAGAGGATTTTCAGATATTTGTTTCTAGCAGGAAAAAAAAGAAATGAATTAGCTACCAACAATAATGTTAAGATTAAACCAATCATCAAAAAAAATTACTGAAGTATATTTATTTTGTATCAATCACACACAAGATACAACAAACAAACCTTAAACCCTACTGTAGACATTGCAGCTAAACCAGCAATACAACAAATGACTGACAAATCTCTGCCGATTTGAAGCATTTATTAAGAATAAAGAGACATTCAATTTAATGTACTATTTATTCAATTTAATTTATCGTTGTCAAGCTTAGTAAAGGTTTTACCTGTTTTAAAACAAAGGTTTTAAAAAGGTTTCTCAATAAATTACAAAGATTTCACCGAAAACGTCTGGATGTATTTTATAGATTTTGGACTGAAAATTACGAAAACCACCATAACATTCCCCATTATGGCCATTTGTGTGTTTTCTTATGTCTAGGGTTCTGTCTACTCGAAAACGAAAACAGTATCATTTGAAAAACAGTTTCCGTAAAAATGGCAAATTAGAAAAAAAATGTGCACCACTGAAAACGCGTATGGTGGTAGAAGAGGAGCTGTAGGTTTTGGTAACAGAAGCCATAATAAAGCCGTACAGTGTTCCCTTGTTTATCGTGGGGGTTACGTTTCAGGACCACCCACAATAAACAAAAATCCGCGAAATAGGCACTCTATATTTATTTAAGTATTTCTACACTATTTTAGCTGTAGAACTTGCAGAATGTTTGGGTAGCATCGTAGGGCTTGAATGAATTTAGTCTATAATGAAACTTTCACAAAAAGCGAACACAACACTGCAGACAAAAACTTGTCATGTCGGCAAGTAGCGACTTAGGCGGGCGATGCTCTAGTGTTACTTCTCGTTTTTGGTGAGTATTTATCAGCTGAGTAAATACGCTATTTACTGTAAATCTTAATATTTTATGATTTATAACATTTCTTTATTGTTAGAATTAATATGGGTTAGGGTTAATATAAATGTTGTGTTTTTTTAATGTAAAAGTACATCAAATATATATACACACATATATACGCACACTCACTCACACACATATATATATATAAATAAAACCTGCGATGCACAGAGTCGAAAGGTGAACCACGAAGTGGCGAGGGAACACTATTTGCTACTGTATTTGTAGTACGAACGCAGCATTGTATGGCAGCATGGTTGATGTTGTTTGCACATGTGAGTTACAGATAGAGGTGGAACTACAATATTATCGTTTCAGAAAAGATGCCTATGGCATGTAAGCATGAAAACGATGAACCGGGGTTTTGAAATTTTTCCACTCTGGAACCTGTTTTCAAAAATGATTGTTTCCGGTCAATGCCTATACGATAAAATACTATTGTGGACATGCCTAAAGTAGACCCAGTGTGGACTAGGCCTAATAGTGTGTGGGGTCTGCATGTCCTTTCCGTGTCTCCATGAGTTTACTCTAAGTACTCCAGTTTCCTCCCACAGTCAAAGATATGTGTGTTAGATTAATTGATTACTAAGTTGGCTTTGACTTAAGTATGTATAGACAGTATATGACTAGTCTTGAGAAAACCTTGAGTGCGTCGCTGCAACGGGTACAAGCTTACCTGGTCACACAATCAGTGCAAGTGCTATGCTAAAGTTGCATACCTGGGCTTGTATTTAGATGCCTGATTATCAGTTGCTGTTTGGACATATGCTGACATGTGCTTCAGGCAATAGCACAGTGAATATATTTTATACCAGGATTTACTGTCTTCAGGATGATTTAATACAACAGAAGTGTCCGGTCAATGTAGCAATAACTGTGATACACTGTGGCAAGTAAACACTCAAGTCTCAAAGACACCATTAATGCACTTAAGTAGAGCATGTACGGTTTCTTTTATTTTTTCCAAGTAAAATTGTTGATCAAGACAAGTCTTGGGCTGCTCTTTGTGCAAAATGTGCTGCCAATGACAGCAAAATAACACAGCAAGGTTAAGGAAGGTGTTCAGAAAAATCGCTATCCTACAGCCCTCTTCATTTGCCAAGGAAGTTTAGCATGTGGTGATGAGAAAATGAGGAGTAGGACATTTCAACTTGGGAAGGGGTGATTATACATTAACGTACATAGATGCCTTGCACTGAGTAAGTCTGCAATGGCGAAGGCATTTAAGAGGGAATTTTTCTTAAACGGGTAGTGGCTTATTAATTCAATTTTTTTATTTCATTATTATTAAATGAATGTTTTTAAACGGGAATTCACTAAGGCACAATGTAAACAATGACTCAAACAGACTCTGGAATGTACATTAGATGGATGCCACATGGGAAAAACACGGTACCAAATGCAGGTATCTGGGCATGTACATTATCACAGTATCAAGCTAATATCAGTATCTGTATGCCCACAAATGAAAATAGGAGTAGGGATCTCATTACAAAAAAGGCACCAGAGCTCAAATACTATGCTATGTATTTGAGTAAAAACATTCAGACGGTCTGACAATAAACCTTGTGTAAAATACCTTGTATTTCTCGTTATGTTCATGACATGTAACATGGGTCTCTGCACATACAGGATCTCCAAAAAACTGTTTACACAACTGGCAGAAAAATCCCCTCACTGGTAACAAAAACTCAGAGCCTACAAGAAAAAGATGTAGAGTTTAAGTTCGACATTCAAACGAGCTTTAATTAATATAATTTTTTTTAAATAGTATGTGAAATGACATAATATGTAATAATTCCAGAAGCCATTACTTCAAATGAATAAGCAGTGTATAACTGAATAAAAAATGATTTGCTCATACTTATATGGAATATGGAAACAAAGCACAAAGCAACTACCTTTTGCTGGCTTAGAAATGAGTTCGCCTGCAGTGTGCTTCTTTTCACTCTCAGAATTTGATGCCCAAGGTCTGTTGTAGGGATCTACAGTCTTTAAGAAAAAAATCAAAACAAACAAGTGACTAAAGAATAAAAACACTCAAACACGCACACAACTCCCAATTATCTAGTACTGCACAAAACAGTGAATGACAAAAATGGATAAGTAAAAATTGTGAACTTGAAGCACATTTACCTTCCTGTGGGTTTTGCTGTGTAAGTGAGTAAAAAAATCAAACATGGAGCCACTAGTGACATTGCAGTTTCTGCACCAGTGGTTTCCCGCATCATAGTACTCGAAGCGCTCATCTGACAACTCTGACGACTGGGCACGAGCTGGTGACTTGCCAGCCTAGTTTAGTTTAAGAAAGAAAAATTGCGCATTACTTTCCTTTTCAAGACAGAGGTTGTGTCAGAAAAAAGCAATAAAATGATAGAGAAATTACAGATGCCGTGTATAATACATGCATTAAAAAATGCATGTAATACAGGGTGTCTACAAAGTAAGTCTTACTTTAACACTGTTAATACGTCACCCATGGGACTCGCACTGAATGCAATGTAGATAAAATCTTGTGCTTCACAGAAACGTAAAAAGAGCATCATCTATGTTGGTTGGTGAGTAATACATGTTTTAATGTGAGATTTACATTATAGACACCCCATATATACACCCTAAGCCCCTAACAAAGCACTCTTACCTTTTCAATTTAGGACATCTGTGTTCCAGCTATCAGGAGTTACCCATGGCTTTATAAAATTAGCCGACTTGTTGTCGGGAATTCTAGTTCATTCTTGCCATTCTACGCACGAGTCAAGGACTGTATTCAATTAAAACATTATATTAGTCCAGTGACAGTTTTTAATGAAGGTCAATAATCCAGTTATTTAACAAAATAAACAAACGGACAATGAAAAACATAGTATGGACGGGAATTAATTAAAACCCGCTGATGCAATAAAGAACTTCCATTACATATTATAGATAATACTAAAAATAATGATACACTCTGCTCCCGATTCAAATGTCGTACTTAAAATATATGATGTGGAAACAATGCAAAACAATACACATTCTTGAATAGGTTTTCAAACAAAAAAACTTTTGTCTATTAAATGAACATCAATTACTAGAAAGAGGTTTAAAATTGCAAAAACACTACTCATAAAAATTAACGAATACCTAAAAACAGAAAACCCTTTAATTTTTGTAAGCAGTGTATAATGCTACAATATAGTGTAGCTTTACCGAATGTCAAATAACAGAGTGCAAATGCTTCTTTTTTATTTCTGAAGAATGCATGTTTTAAAATAATGTGTACTTTATTGTAGATGCATTATACATGTAAACAAAATAATATTTGCTCTACTCCTATTAAAAGAAATGAGGAGTTTGAAATGCACATGGGAGCATAATGTATGATTTCTGTAGTCTAATGTAGCCCAGTTGGTTGTTAGAGGCTTGTTTTGTTTTTCATTTAAACACAGACTAGAAGACTTGCATTATTTACCTGCCTATCTGTATTTTAGGCCATTTTATTTGGTACACAGACTTTTCACTGATATGTGGGTATAGAGTCACTCACTATAAATCGTGTTGACAGTGCACATAAGGTACGAACGAATGAGACACACCAAGAGCACCACATGAGCATGGCAACTGTCATGTCAGTGTTATTGCTGTGCTGATATTATCCAAGATTAGATATTGGTGAATGGCAAAAGTATATGCACCTTTGCTTTCAGTATCTAGTGTGATGCCTCCCACAGCCATACCTGCAGTGAAACATTTGTGTAATTGTTGATCAGTCCTTCACATCAGCCTTGAGGTATTTTAGCCCATCTCTATTGTAGTTCTCTTTCTGGAGAACACTGACTTTCTTTTTGGACCCCTTCTAAGAACCCAACTGTTCAGTGTTCTCCCCATAATGGACATTGTTTATATTAATAGACATTGTGAGAGAGTCCTTTAGTTGTCAAAAAGTTCCCCTGGATTCCTGTGTGACTTCACAGGCTAATAATGACTGCTCTTGGAGCGAGTTTTATCATTGGATCTTGTACTTATTTGTACACAATCAATCACAATTTAGAGGTGGTTTTGTATTTTTCCTATCTATGTACTATGTATTTTATTAAAGCCCTGTATTTTAATTACAGAGTTGCCAATTTGATCTGATTGGCATCTAATTGACATTAGAAAACACCTGACCTGATTTCACCATATCTACTCACTCTAGATGTTCACTTACTTACTTCACTTACCAATATGTAATATTGGATTGCTTTCCTCATTAAATATAAAACCAAGTATAATATTCTTGTCTCAATTGTTTATCTGGATGATTTACAGTTATGAAAATGTAATTATGTTTGAGATCATATTTATGCAGAAACCTAAAAAATTCTGAAGAGTACACAAACTTTCAGACATCGTTATACATGTACCGGTCAGTTTAACATACTGTGTGGTTGTAACTAGTAAAGAATCTGCCCAGCATGAACAACAACACTAAACAACTGTTTTTCAATGGTCCAACATTTGGAAACGAATGTGATTTTGATCATGTGATTTGAAAATAGACATTTAAATTACCTTGTACATTATTTTAAAAGTACTTAGTTCAAAAGTACTTAGTTGATTTGCTATGTTGGGTACCAATTAAATATATGTCTTCTTTCTATTAATCACCAACAGCTTATGCGTGCAGGAGGAATTATATAGCTTTGGATGACCATGCATGCCTATTTCCTGGTGACTGATATTTGACATGCTAAAGGTGATCACTCTTGCTACAACCTAATGTCTGCAGCAAGACAAACAGAAAGACAGACAGAGATGCACAGACAGACTGTCCACACACTCACAAAGAAACACCACCATAAACAGCAAAATACCTTCGGTTCAGTAACTAACAGGGTTTAAAGGATGTCCAGCATATCACAAACTATAGCTTTTTTCAATTATTCTTGACACTAGGCAAGAACTAAATAGCCATACCAAATATATTTGTGGTCAGCAGTTTAGCTACACACTGACTGTTTTTTTTAAATACATAAACAGCATCAGTATAACAGCTACCATAAAGGTACCTTAAAGGATGCATGAAGTAACACATCCAGGAGCAAAAAAAGGCAAGAGCACATACTGATGATTGCGAACAGTATAGTGCTTCTGCCATCTGAAACAGAACTGCTCAAGTGTCTCAGAAACGCAGTTAGTATAATCAGCACCATACATTCATTCTGTGGTAGCTGATCAAGTAAGGCTATACTAGAATTTGTTATTGTTAAAAAAAGGTCACACCCACAGTGACAGCCCTAGTTCTTACAGTCTCAATGATCAATTTATCATTCAGAAAAAAGAAAAAAACAGAAAAACAACTGGGTCAATTGGCAATTAGAAACACTGTTCTCTTTGGTGAAATCTATGAGACAGAAAGAGCATATGGTTTCCCACTGCCCCTTCCCTCTGGGCCTACCCTTTAGCAGCATAAGGAAGTCTACCTGAGTGGCAGATGTTTTGGAGGAAGCTTTAGATTTCTCTGGACTTCGAGGTTCTTTAGGCATCTTCTGAAGAGGAGCTGGGTCATGGTCTCCAAAGCTCCTTAGGTTTTTGTGGTCCAATCCCAAGATTGTTCCCACCTTCACCAGTTCTTCATACTTCATCTCTGCTTCGTTGTATTCAGCTCGTAAGTCAGAGAGCTGACCCATTACATCCTCTTGAAGGCGACCAAGTTCCATAAGAATGGGATCCTTATGTCCGTCCTTCTCCCTTCGCTTTTTTCTCAGGAGTTCCCCTGAAAAACAAAGTGATAATCCAGCCAACATGCAACACTGCAGCCCCTCTCTAGCCATTATGTCAAATAAGCAAACTGGCATTACAATACACTAGAAAATACCTTGCTGCTTTCGCATTGTCTCAAGCTCCTTTATTAGACTGTCTTTTTTCCTTATTAGGAATTCTCTGTCCTTCCTCAGCTTTTCAAGTTCTTCAGAAACCTAGCGATGACAAATCTGCATTATGGTTTTGGTGTTTCCAAGTAACCTAACTAACAAGACGCAGATTTGTTGCATTATAAGTGAAATGCATTTACAAGATGCTAGTATATTGAGATTACAAATATGAGAATAAAATAGACAATATATAGTGGGTACGGAAAGTATTCAGACCCCTTTAAATTTTTCACTCCTTGTTTCATTGCAGCCATTTGCTAAAATCCTAAAATTTTAGCTAAAATGCTAATAATTTATTTCTTATTAATGGACACTCAGCATCTCATATTGACAGAAAAAAACAGACATGTAGAATATTTTGTAAATTTATTAAAAAAGAAAAACATAAATATCACATAGTCATAAGTATTCAGACCCTTTGCTGTGACACTCATATTTAACTCACAAGCTGTCCATTTCTTCTTATCCTTCTTCTACTCCTTCATTGGAGTCCATCTGTGCTTAATTGAACTGATTGGATAAGATCTCACAGCTTACAGTGCATGCCAATGTGGGACTGTGAGCCTAGCAGTTAAGGTACTGGACTCTGGACCAGAAGATCCAGGGTTCAAATCTCGCCTCTGCCAAGCTGCCACAGTTGGGTCCTTGAGCAAGACCCTTAACCCACAATTGCTTGGATTGTAAGACTGTAT
>JAVSBV010008693.1:0-12653 GCA_033117975.1 Parotocinclus spilosoma
AATCTTTTGATGATGTTATGCACGGTTGATGATGATAACTTAAAAGTCTTTGCTATTTTACGCTGGGTAACACCATTTTGGTATTGCTGCACTATCTTTCTGCGCAACAATGGTCGAATTGGTGATCCTCTTACCATCTTGGGTTCTGAGAGACACTGACACTCTGATAAGCTCTTTTTATACTCAATTATGTTGTCAATTGATCTAATTAGTGTTAATTGGTCTTCCAGCTATTCATTATATGCTCAATTCCAGGCACTTATTGCTACTTGTCCCAACTTTTTGGGGATTCACTCCTTAGTTTCCCTGTCTCGGGTCATTGTCATGCTGACCAGCAATGACCCATCTTCAAGCATCCACCCTTAAATACGGTGCGGCTGTCCTATCCCCTTTGCAGAAATGCACCCCCAAAGTATGATGTTTTCACCCCCATGCTACAAGTATGAGACGGTGGCCAAACATGGCGAGTGGAGTTCATACCAAAAAGCTCTATTTTGGTCTCAGCTGACCACATGACCTTCTCACATGCCTTCTCTGCATCATTCAAATGGTCATTGGACAACTTCAAACAGGCCTGGATATTTGCTACTGTGAGCAAGGGTACCTAGCGTGCCCTGCAGAATTTTAAGCCATGATGGCGTAGTATGTTACTAACTGTCATCTTTGAGACTGTGGTTCCAGTCCTCCTGTTTAGTTCAGGGCTGATTCCTGACCTTTCTCAGAATCATTCTTAGCCAACCAGGTGAGAGCTTGAATGAAGTCCCAGACCGAGGAAGATTAACAGTCATCTTGTGTTTCTTCCACATTTTTTAATAATTGTAGTTGTTGCCTTCTCACCAAGCTGATTGTCTATTGTCCTGTAGCCCATCCCAGTTTGTGCAGATCTCCAATTTTGTCCCTGGTGTCCTTCTTTGGTCTTGCAGGTAATGAGTGCAGAATAGAGGGGCTTCTTAAAGAAAAACTAACACATCTGTAAGAGCCAGAATTCTTGCTGGCTGCTAGGTGATTAAAAAGAAATCACAAATATCACACCAGTTTCCGAGTGGTGCCAGGATGATTCTGATATATTTTGCTAAATTTTGGGTCATTTTCTAACACCCAAACAAAGAACAAATATATCTGATTGTACGAAAACCTTATCATGCACAATTTGTGGTTAAACTGGGTGACCAGTAGGCCAAGGTAGAATATTATACAAGGAAAGAATGGACTGCTACAAAGAAATCTGAGACCTCTCATTTCCATTCTTTGTTTTGTTCCTCCTATACCCTTCCATGCTCTGACTGCTTTGGGGCATAAAACTAAAATAATGTTTTTGAAATTTTGAAATTATGATGTTTATGCTACCTGGATAACACAAGCTTGCAAAATGTTTAGTTATATTGGCTACACTGTGAATTTTTTTTTAAATCTTGTATTATCAATGGCCATTTTACTAACTAGCATTCATTGAAAGATTCTGGGTAATTATGGGGAGCAAAGTGCCTATTTCCACCATCGGTGTGGTCAAATAAGGGACAACCAGTCGCCATTCACCAGCAAGCCCTCCAACCCTAACAAAACCTTCCAAGCCCACATAACACGACCACCAGCCACAACACATTGGATTTGATTACTGCGAAAAATGGCTAAAGTTTTTTATTTATGAAATACAATATACTGTATAAGGCTTGTAAAACTTTTTTAAATAATACATTTTCCATAAGTAATATGCTCACTGACAAAAATAAATAATGCACCCAAATATATATGTAAATGTTTACAGGAATATTTAGACACTGGGACAAACACGAGCAGCTCCCACAATTTTTTGTCTACCATCCAGACACAGGTCATACCAATTTATCTGCCCAAACCTATGCCAGGAACACAGGAGAAGAAAATTTGTTGTCACAGCACCCATTATGTGTCCTGCCATTGATAGCCAGGCACCGTTGCCTTGGTTTGCAGTGGTGTCATGACTGAGAAACATCGACCGCTGCAGACTGGAACATTATATTGCCATATTGAACAATGATCAGGTTTGCGTATTGAGGTTTCGTAGTAAGCGCTTCAAATATTGCTTTGCATACAGTGGAACAACACGCTGCCCCAACTGCTAGTGTGTGATGTTGGTCACTTATAGTAGTGATACGAGGAACACTACCAACTCAGTGATATGTGCAAAAGCTTTATGACTTACTTACCCTAATACTGTGCTATATAAGCAACATAAAAGTAGGTCTAATGATGGAGTTGTCTCATTCTATTTGCTCAATGAAGAGCAGCACGGTGGCTCGGTGGGTAGCACCGCTTGCCTCACAGCAAGAAGGTCCGGGGTTCAATCCCAGGGTGGGTCCTTTCTGTGTGGAGTCTGCATGTCCTCCACGTGTCTGCGTGGGTTTACTCCGGGTAATCCGGTTTCCTCCCACAGTCCAAAGACATGTGTGTTAGGTTAATTGGCGTCTGCAAAGTTGTCACTGGCTTGTGTATGCGAAGCACCCCAGCCGTGTAACTGGAAACAGCTGCACGCCAGTCCCAAGCCTGGATATATGGGGAGGGGTGGAGAAAGCAATGGCAAGCTACTTCACTATCCTGCCAAAATCCTTCATGGATCACATCGATGAAGGACAGAAATGTGTGGAGATCGATGATCCAGCAATCGGCTGCAACTGTACGGTTAATATCATCATCGTCATCATTTGCTCTATGGCATTTTAGACGAAAGACACAAAGACAAAGTTACCATTAGGTCTAATTTACTATGGCTTTTAGATATTATATAGATACTTGAATATCATTAATTAACCTATAAATACTCTTTTGGAAATTATAAATTTATAATAATCCCCAATAATTAATCTACCTGTTAGACAACCAGTTTAGTCTGATGAGCAGAAATATTATGATAAATCACTCACAGATATAATAACATTCATTATCTGGTTACACCTGTGCTGATAAAGTATATTTACAGTATCTAGAGACGGACGATACAAATAGGTACAGGTAGGTACAGATAGACGAAATGAAGAATACTGTTTGTCACTCAATGCCTCAGAGACTGCAAGCAGTTATAAAAGCCAGAGGTGGTTCATTTTTAATGATTATCCAATCAAGACTGACAATTTACTTACCTAATTTTGTATCTCATATTTCAGAACAGGTATGCTCCTGTTTTAAGCAACTCCCAAATATTTTGATTCTTTTCTTGATTGTTTTACTGCCATAACACAAGTACACATTAATTAGATTAATTCGACTTCATGGTCATCAAGATTTCATGACCAAATCCAAACTGGATGTTTGTTTGTTGTTTTTTTGTACCCATTGAAGCAGAAAGCATTTATATCCCCAAATTTTGCAATATTAAGTGTAGATTTTGGTCATGCCCAATAAGGCTCGAAGACCAGACATATATATATTATTAACCTGTAACGATCAGCAGTACACCTGGAGAAGATTTCATCAGGGGCATTTTTCACAATGTTGTTGCAAAATACATTGAACCAGTTCCTCGCTGCCCCCCTTCTTTGATAATTCAACACTGTGATGATATTTTGATGGCAACTCCAAACAAAGTCACTCAGTATAAGGCATCTGGCATGTCTCAAAGATGCTGGTTTCCTGTTCATTAACCAAAAGGCTTAATTCCTCAGGCATCACCTTAATTTAAGTTAACTAAGGTTAACAACTTAACTACAGGTCTAAGGTTAGTCATGGGTCTATAAAATTATAGTGTATATGTGTATAAATACCAATAATCTAAGAGGTGGTTCTGCTTCATTAAAGTGGTCCCCTGACATGGTGGAAACTTCTGGCTCATAGAAATCCCTCATCTTCAGTAGATATCAAACCCAATGATATGTCAAAGCCATTCCATATCTGGACTCTTTTCCACCCTCTGATGCCTACATTGCAGTCAACTACATGGAGACAACACATTTGGTGCTGTCTGATACTACTCAGCGATTATTCTATCAGCTGTAAGTACAAGTTATCCCTAGAGCGGCTTTCGACTCCCATATCCATCTGTGAGGTTGACGGCCGGCAACTCCTAGGAGGCTCCATTACCCACCAGACCCACCCTCTGACTCTTAGCTTGGAAGAGAATCAGGAACATCTCTCGTTCCTCCTGACCCAGTCCCCACATATGGAAATTGTCTTGGGCCACCCTTGGCTACGGGCGTATAACCTGTCCATCGATTGGGCCTCTGGTTGTAGATGGTCTCTCGGTATGTCTGCTCAAACGAGGGACACCTTCGGTACCTTTCTTGGGCAAGTATCCTGGAGACCTGTCACAGGTCCATTTAGGACGCGCCCCAATGCGGCTTCTTCTCGTGCTCATCGGGCACTCGAGCTTGGGCTCACCTCCTTGGCGTTTTGGGGATGCATGGCGTCGCTCTGTTTGGGATGCGCCCCGACGCTGCTTCTTCTCGCACTCTCGAGCTCACGCTCGCCAACTGGGGTTTAGGTGCAAAGTGTGACCGATCCGCTTTTACGCCAGCTGTGGGCGTTATCCCTGTTTGGGACATGACCCAGCTGCATTTCCCCAATTTGCTTTCTGTACTTTGGGGAGCTTTTTGCTCCTTTGCTTTTTAGTTATTCACCCATTTCATTAAACGTCGTTCGTTCCCCTTTTCCTGCATTCTTGGGTCCTCACTCCCTATCATACCACTTTTGTAGCATTTTTAATGATCAAGTTTATGTCTGAACTGCTTTATCAGTGTTTGCCCTTCTGTGTGTGTGTCATCGTATTACTGATGGAGTATATGACTCAATTGCTGTAATATTTCTAATTTATTGTTCTTGTTTGTTTTAAAGTGCAAATACTCCAGCTACAATATGGGTGTGCTTTACACAAGCTGTGACATTTAAAATCAAATCAATTTGCTATTTTATTTCAAGAACTTTGAGATGTTCTGGCCTCTGTTTCTGCTTGTGATGTTTAGCACCTTACAAATTAGGGTTAAAATAGTACTAGAGATGAAAAAAAATGAACTTATTTAAATATATTTAGACATGTTTGGGTACTGAAAAATGACAAGAAAGTTCAAATCAACACTTCATCACTAAAATCATAGTCATGGTTATCTGTGACCTATATAAGTAGTTTAATATATAAGGACTTAGAAGTTTGAGCATTATTCTAAGATAGTACTAATATGATATAACATGGGTTCAGGGCATCCCCAAACTGCATATTCATGAATATTAATAGTTGATTGTGTATTCACAGATATTATGACATTCAATGGGGTAGATTGTTCGGATGTTAGTATTTTCTTTTGAGTATTTAAGGAAAGCAAACTGAACAATGCACTTTTTAAATCATTATGTTAATGGTTTAATGTTTGTGGAGAAAGGAGCATATATGCCACGTGAATACAGGTTACACAATGTCACAATTTTGCTAAACTTACATTGAAAGATCCAGGGAAAAGATAAGCAAATAAAGATGACACATGAGAACTTGTGATGCTGTGGTATTTCAGTAAGATAGCCTTTGTTTCTGTGAAACATTGCATCTCTTGGCAGAGGCAATCTTCAAGGAATAGGCTCAGTGTTAGCGATTGGCTCGTAGTGCAGAGTAGAGAGACGGTCTTTCTCTAGGCAGAGATTTCCTGTTGGTCCAGGACAAACAGAAAAGCCTCATAGAGGGCCCATTGTGTACCAGGGTCCAGGGTTTCCAACATGAAAGCAACACATTTCACTCTAGGAAAAAGATAAATATATAATACTCAAGATTTATTAAGTTATGCATATTCACTGAAAGAATAGCAGTTTTGTTGTCTTTCTCTTCATTTCAAAAACACAGCAGGTTCTTCCTTTGTGTGTCTGTAAGTGTCTATGTGTGTGTATTTTAGTGTGTCGTGGTGTGGGCAGGGTACTGCTTCTTCTGGAGATGTGACCAAAACCAATCTCTCCCTTCAGCTTGGCCTCAGTGCTTACCTTCACATACTTAGGCACGTAGGGTATCCTGGCCCTGGAGTGTATACTCACACACACTTGCACATCCTCACACGCACTAAACACTACAGTATACAAACGCACACATAAACTCACAGAACCCTTCTCAAAGTCTCTGCGTAACCTGTTACATTGGGCAGACTCGCCAGCCCTGTGCATGTCCAACTTGAGGAGAAGGACCATTTAGTAAAGCATAGGACAGAGGTAAGTATTTTGTTCACTTCTTCATGCTAGCACTGTGCTTTACTGCAGCTTTCAAATGAATTTGATAAACTTTTCTTCATTGGACTTATTTAAACAGGTCAAGTGGCTTCTGCATCTTAATTGTTCTTATATGCACCTGACTGGCTTTGCATTTGATATTTCTATTTTTAAAAGGCTTTTTGGTTTTGAACCGCTTGTATATTATAACTATACTACCAGCAGTATGGAAACTGCATGCCATAAAAGTTATTATTTACTTTTGTCTTGAGATTTCATAGCTTCATAGTATTATTGCAATATCACAAAAAATAGTGTTGTGTTTTTTGCAGAAACTCTAAACTATCTGTGATCTATTTGATTGAATTTTGTGATGTGTCTTCACACATTGATGGTTATACATGAATTACAGATGAAGTGATATTTTAAGCAGCATTATAAAATTAGGCACAGTCATTAATTAATGACTGTATGTATGAGTTATCAAATGCCATTCTGGAAGGATATGTGGCAATGTTGCAATTATAAAAATCTGAAATAGTCATAGCATTTGAATGATTGTTATCAATGTCATAATAGTCATAGTGTCAATGAATAAATGAATAAATGAATGAGTAAAATCAGTAAATAACTTTAACTGAACTATCAATCTAGACCCCACAGCCAAGAAACACACACACACACACAGCTCTGCACACTACACTCACTCATGACTTAGTAAAAGCCCAGCTCTGTGTGGAGGATAATCCCTCTTTCAGTATTTGAAACTATCACATATAAAGGTACAGAAAAGCCTCACTGAAAGTTGTATCTTCTTTGCAGAGGTGCAGTCAGACCCTGTGCTTTCTACCATGTCCCAAACACATTTAAGGAGATACTATGAACACGTATACAGTGTAGTTAAAAATAAATAAAGCACATCAAGAGTGTGTCTGTGTGTATGTGTGTTTCTTGGCCTGGGGTCTAGATTGATAGTTCAGTTACAGTGTGTGTGTGTGCATGCATACAGGCTGTATAGCATAAAATACAGTCTACAAGAGTTTTCCCTCACTACCATACTATCCACAACTCCTAGTGGAATTTCAAGTTTGAGTGCCGAGACAGATTGGGATACATGCTTATAAAGAAGCTCTGTCAAAAATGCTCTCACCCTCTTTCTCACTCTCTCTCTCATACACACTTTCTCTCCTGTCAGATTCTCTCCATCTCACCTTGAGGACCTCATCCACATCCACGTTGAATCTTTCTTCACTTTGCTTACTTCTCTCCAACCTTATTCTTCCTGATCAACTACTTTAAACTCAGTAACTGAGATCCAGTCTGTGTATTTCACATTATATGTAATTATGTCAAATTGGCAATTGATGTAACATTTCTAACTTCTAACAACACTAAGAAGTATACATGCTACAATTTGCCAAAGAGCACCTAAATAATACTTAAGAATTTAGCAAACAGAGTTACAAGAACAGATACGTCTAAACTTGTGCTCATTGGTTGATCTGTCCTTGTTATGCCTTGAGAAAAAATAGCACTGAATTTCACAGTGAAGCTAGTACTGAATAAGAAGCACAGTGGTGGTATTGTGATAGTTTGGGGGTGCTTTTCAGGATCAGCACCTGGATGCTTTACTTGCTATTCTTGAAAATTTTACAGGAGAATGACAGGCAATGTGTCTGTTGACTGAAGCTAAAGCACACTTGCACAGTCTTGCACAGCAAGTTAGAATTCCTCCACAGTGTTGCAAAACACTATTAAATAACTACAAGAACCTCTTGGTTACAGTTATTGTTGCTGAAGACAGTGTAAACTATTGTCTGAGAGGGCAGAATGATTTAAATGAGAATGATTTACTGTGCAAATGGTATGACAGTGTATGCAAAACTTCAGAATTCTATACTCCTCATACAGTTCTCCTGGTGAAGGTTGCGCTGACATGCTAAACTAATTGAAACCCCAAATCAGAATCAAAGTTGGGGCACTATGGAAAATGCATATTTAAAAAGAAACATTTTATTTTATTGCAAATGCTATGAACCTAATGTATTTTATGTTTTATCTGGTCAATTTATTTTCATTTGTTAACATCTATTCCTGCAACACATTTCAAACAAATTGGTAGAGTAAAGCATTTACCATTTTGTAATGTTGAAACTCCTTTTTACCACACAAAAACATTTTGGCACAAATGATACCAAGTGTTTTATTTTTATTTTGTCTCATTCTTTCATGTAAAAACTTTACAATTTTAAATAATTTTCTAATATCCAAGGCCAATACCAAATTGAGCAAGCCAAGGCAATGGTGGCATTATAAGGTGGTATAAGGAGGAAACCTTGGGAGGGCCAAGACAAGACACGTCTTAAGATGTATAACAGTATGAGGTCGTCGTTGTCTCATTTTTCGTTTCAATATTCTCCATCAATTCTATATTGTGGACATGCCCTCTTATTTAACAACCATCCCTTTGTAATATGTGCAGCATGCGGTTTTGCATTGTCTTTTTCGAGAATGTATGGGCATCCCTGGAAAAAATGACATCTTGAAAACTGCATATGTTGATGTATTTTTCTGCATTTATGCTGCCATCACAGAATCGTAAATGGCCTTTGCCAAATGCACTGACCCAACCAAGGGAAACCAAACCCAACCCATACCATGACGGACAATGGCTATTATACTTGTTGTTGAAAATGGTCTGTATAGTGTTTTTTCATCTTCGGGCTAGGGCAGTGTCTATTTCAACCCCAAAATACTTGGAAAAGTGATTAATCTGACCACAATACATATGTCCACTGTATGATGTTTGGTTTGAGAGAAACTGATTGATTTACAGACTGATCTAATCAGCACCGCTATCTGCCCAGACACCTTTTGTTTCTGTATGTATATTATCCCCTGACGACCTACTGTCTCAACAACTACCTGTTCCTGTGGCCCTTTTGTCTCAAAACCTTTTGTTGAGACCCCCTTCCTGTTGACACCCCCTTTAACCCTAGAATAGATTTTTTAAAAAAACTCTCCCTGCAAAGAGGAGACTGGACTATGTAGACTGCTCTAGACTAGACTAGATTTCGTTGGTCTTTCAAGCTGCGCCCATACGCTTGTATGTGTTCAATAAATCTCTACGGTTGAAGACCCTGACTCAGATTACAGATGCTCCAGAGCCTAGAAAAGCCAATTCCACTTTTGGACATTTTTGGGCTTCATAATAGTTTTCCAAAATAATATTTTCCTGCCAATGTGGTTATGTCAGCTATTGTTAAATTGCTGAATAGACCATGGGGTTCAGCTAAAGCTTGTGCCCTTTGCTCATCAAAGCCTTTCCTAGATGCTACTTTAGTCAAATTTTGATTACAATCATCTAGCACATCATTATTTAGATTTTTAATTCATTACTATATCTAAACTGCCCCTGTGCCATTTTAATGTGTTGCAAGCCAGTCATGCTGGAATGGATTAAATAAAGTTGACAAAATATAAAGTTTATACTGGTTGCAATTCATTAAAAATCAAAGTAAATGTAAGAAACAATGTGTGTGCTTTTATATGTATTTCCTTACTGTCACAACTTTTTCTGAGTTGAGGTTGAATGTTGTCAAACACCTGATAATGTTAATGTGAATGTAAATGCTAGTTCAGCTATCGGTAGTCATTGTGGTATCCTATTTAGAAACCTGACTGATTTTTCAATGCTTTTATTACATGTTTTCACATATTAGTTTTATGCAAGTTCACATATTATTGTCTTGGTCTATTTGTTTGTTTATTTAGTCTATTTAATGTAGCTACCAGTATCAATTACCATTTTAACAATATACAAGATTACATTGATGCACAAAGTCACAATAGTTGCCATTTAGAGTAATAAATTAACCATATCTTTGGACTGTGGGAGAAAATCGGTGTACCCAGAGTAAACATGCATAGAATGGTGCCAGACTGCTCCAAATAGAAAGAACTTACACGAAATGCTTGGTGTAAGGCGCTCATGACACCCTGACTACTTTCTTGGGATTAGTGTTTAGCTTGACCAAACTTATAGCGTTCTTTCTCTTGATTGAGGTACATTGGTGAAATCTAAGCACCTTATTAAAGCTCTGGTTTAGTTATATGTTGTTGTGACATTTAGACAAAAACATGTGAATTCGATTCGACTTAGATGCTGCAAAAGCCTTCAGCAAATACTTTATGGTCGTTTACACCAGTTAACTTTATTAAGAATCTTTTTAATACCAACTTAAAATATGTATGTTTGCTGATTTGCAAAAATTGTTTTGTCACAAAAGTCCAGTTTGATTTCATCATCATATAGCTGAACTGGCACAAATATTTTGTAGAATCATATGCTTTCCATTTCCAGAAATTTTAAAATAAACTACTTTAGCTAAAACATGTTGAAGCCGTGTTAATTAGCATTATGTTTATTATTAGCTTGTGATTATTATCATTAGCACTGTGTATAATGACCTTGGGCCATTGTGAGGCTATGGAAAACTAATCCATTAAGCTATAGTTAAACTCTGAACTTGTCATGCAATGTACTCCACTTCAAGTGTTTGACTATGGAGATTTGGTCATTGAATTTCAAGCAACTGTTTGCAGGGGCAACAAAAGAAAGAAAATCTGGAAAGATTGAGAAATGCTTAAGAAAAACCCTGTTTGGAACATGTGAACAGGTTCGTTGGAAACAGGGGAGTGTGATGAAAAAGGGGGCATCCCCTAAAGGCTTAGTCGTTCACAAGCAAGGATGGGATGAGGTTAATCTACTTTCCATAATATCATCAATCAGAGAAACTGGAGAAATCTCTGCAAATGAGCAGCAAGGCCAAAAACCAACACTGAATGCCCATGACCTTCAATGCCTGTATTAAAAACCGACATCAATTTGTAACGAATATTACCACATGAACTCAGGAACACTTCAGAAAACCATTATCATTAAACACAGTTTGACTCAACAATACCCAAAAACGCCACCGGCTTCTCTGGGCCTGAGATGGACTGATACACTTTGGAAAAGTGTCCTATCCATTGAAAATATGTGGCGCATTATGAAGCGCAAAAATGACAGAGACCCCGGACTATTGACCAGCTGAAGATGTACATCAAGCAGGAATGGGCAATAATGCCACCTACAAAGCACGAACAATTAGTACCCTCAGTTCCTAAATTCTTATTTTGTGTTATTAAAAGGAAAGGTGATGTAACACAGTGGTAAACATATACCTGTCCTAACTTTTTTGGATCGTGTTGCAGGCATCAAATATAAAATTAGTGAATATTTGCAAAAGAAAACATTAAATATCTAGTCTTTGTAGTGTACTATATAGGCTGAAAAGGATTTGCAAATCATCAGTTTAATTTATGATTTAAACAACTTCCCAAATTCATTGGAATTGGGGTTGTAAATGATTGTAATTCATATTATATACTTTAAGGAATTAACTTGTTGAAACCACATATAAATGAATGTAATATATTGATATGCTCATAATCATTTACATATCTCACTGACAGGTGGATGATGACAGTGATGAAGTGCAGGTTGGTTTTAGGACTTCTGATCCTAAATGTGGTGGTGGCCTCTCCCCCAAGGTACCCCCGGCAACTGGAACAAGACAACTATGATGTGGACCTAGATCAAGTGGACTTGGAAAACACAGATACAGAGTATTATGAGGAGCTGACCACTGAAGAACCAGAGGTGAGAAAGTCAGTGTGCCACAGTCAAGACCTTCAATACTGTGGTGAATTTACTGACATCTTAATGTATTATTTATACGTAATTATTACTTTTGTTCTATAATGAAAGTGTTTAGATTTTTTACATAATAATACTTTTCTGTAAAAAAAAACCCCATTTAAATTACTAAATATGTATATGATACATTGTACCAACTACTATTTTTGACTGACTTTTTTGTAAACAAAAACACTAGTCAACACTAGTCGATGATTTAAGTACTATCAATCCAACCAAATACCTTTGAGATGTTAATAGATGAGAGATTCACAGAAAGGACGTGCACCTGAAAAGTCTGCATTGAGTGTTGACCATGAGCAGAATTTAATTGAATGGAACTGATTATCATTTGACGGCCAAGGGAAACACTACTGAGTCCTAATACAGTTCCCATTGAGCATAAAGGAAAGTACAGTTCTAGTTTAAAAAGAAACCACCTGTGTATTCAGCAAAATTGGTGCATTATGTTCTTTTTATGCTGTTTTTTATATTATGTTTATTTTATTATTTATTGTTATTATTATTGTTATTATATATTCTTAATAGTATGTTCATAATTTCTTTGATAGTAATTGTCCATCATTACTTCCTCAGTTTTCTTCTTATGGCATGATTAATAACCAAAATACTTCAAATAAAAGTTGAAGGTTAATAGGACCACCGGTTAATGGGACCAGCCACTTATTCGGACCAAATCCTAAAGTACCGAAACAAATCCTATAATATACGTGTAATGTTATTCGCTTATTTGGACCAA
>JAVSBV010008704.1:0-12652 GCA_033117975.1 Parotocinclus spilosoma
CCATCATTCGTAAATGGAAGAAGTTTGGAACCACCAGGACTCTTCCTAGAGCTGGCCGGCCGTCTAAATTGAGTGATTGGGGAAAAAAGAGCCTTGGTCAGGTAGGTGACCAAGAACTCGATGGTCACTCTGTCAGAGCTCCAGAGAGAGGAGAACCTCACATAAGGACAACCATCTCTGCAGCAATTCACCAATCAGGCCTGTATGGCAGAGTGGCCAGGAGAAAGCCACTCCTTAGTAAAAGGCACAAGGCAGCCCACCCTAACCAATTATTATCAAGGTCAATTCCAAATCGACAGTGGAAAGGAAAAACTCCCTAAATATACAGTAGAAGGAAAAAACCTTGGGCGGACCAAGACTCTAAAAGGGACCCGGCCTCCAAAAGTGGAGCGGCCTGGGTCCTTTGTGTGTGTGTGCATGTGTGTGTGTGTGTGCTTGTGAGACTTAGAATGGATTGGTGCAGCGTTTAGGGTTGTTCCTGCCCTTGCGCCCAGAGTTGCCGGGTGGGGACCGACTGGCCCACGACTTTGTGTCTGATGTACTGTTGAAAAGTAATGGATGCATGTATATGTTTAAAAGTTAATTATGTTTGTTAACAAAACACAATAAAAAAAGTACCACAAGAAGCAGCCATTAGCTCTGCATTAATAATGAGGGCGTACAAGAGCCCAAGTGAAGCTACTCATGATGCTCCAATTGTTAAATGAGTGAATATCTGAACCCGTTACAGGTCAAAATCGTTTTCCCAGGTGAATGAAACCCTGTTTTAATTTTGTTTCAACATTTTTCTGCACGTCTTACTATAGGACATTGTTTGTCAACAAATAATATCACTGGCTTGTTTGACTGAATAAATAAAACCATTGATAACATGAAGAAGGGTTAAACATTTAAGTGAATTCAGTTCAGCCGTTACTGATTAACCCTGACAAATGACCTTTACAGTGGAATTATTACAAATGATGTATGTAGCTTAAAAGTTCTACTGTGTAGCACCATTCATTGTTTACAACATATTTTCTCAAAATTATGTCCGCCTTGCTGCACCCTCCGCCAATCCCCCTCCCCCATCCCTAAAAAAAAGCTTCATGCTTTCTTGTTTGGGTTGTTTTGTGATACAGTGTTTCCTCTCCACTTCGCGGTTCACCTTTCGCGGACTCGGTGCATCGCGGGTTTTCAAAAAATATTCATGGAAAAAAATATCGCGGATTTTCGCTATTTTTACTAAACTTTTACATTAAAAAAAATTTGAATGTTTTGCGTACACTTTAGAAATAAAACAGCAAGAAAACCGCATTGTGAACTCGGTATCATGAATTGAATTAAATTGTGACAGAGTGCATCTGTAAAAAATAATGTTTAAGTTGATTTATTTAACAGATTTTTAATAATGCCAGCTTGGCAGAGGTGGGCCATAAACATGTGACCTTCTGGTCTGTGGTCCATTACTTTATGCACTATACAAGCACAGTCTCACGCATATTTATAGTTAGTTATACACAGCAGTATTTGGCAGGATTATCAAAGCATCCTACAACGGGTACAATTTTACGATTTAAGCAATCACAGGTTAAGAGCCTTGCTTCAGAGCCAACAGCTGCAGCTTCTCTGAGATGTGTTACGAGGCTTACCTCAAACTCCCGATGCGCTCGCGGCTCGCCCCAGCAGCCTTTACAGAGCGTCCGGTTCCACCGATTGAATTCAGAGTTTAATTGACAAGGTGATATCGAACACCGGACGTCTCTACGATAAAAGTACGACCCACAGCATTGTTCAGTGCCACGTCATCACACATACACGCAGTACGCTTAGTCTTCCGTTCGCTACGTTACGTTGTCTAGAATGCTTGCAAATATTTATAGCCAGTCCTGGGGTTTATAGTGCCAGCGGATGTGTACGGGGGAAACCCTGGAGGTATTTTATGGTTCAGGGACAGAATAAGGATTTCTTTCCACCGTATCGGCACACATTGTCGCTGATTCACGTTCGCGTCAGCTGTGGGTGCCATTCCCATTCGGGACGTATCACAGTGAATTTTCCCCTTTTCGTTTTTGTACTTTGGAGAGCTTTTTGCTTTGCCTTTTTAGTTATTCTCCAATTCGTATTATATGTCATGGGGGTTCCTTCCTTCCCGCATTCCTGGGTCCAAACCCGTATCATAACAAGATGAAGTTTTAACCTTTGGTGGATCATCCAGAAACCTGACCTCTAAGCAAAAAAAACAGCTTTCCTCTTTGATATACAGGGGTTAAACAATGAAACTGAAACACCTATAATTTTAGTGTGGGAGGTTTGTGATGTATCAATAGATACCACCAAGAAGGACGAACCACATCCAACAGGATTAACTGTGGAAGCCAGAGGAAGCTTGTTTGAAAGGGATGTTCGGGTGCTAACCCGGATTGTATCCAAAAAACATAAACCTACGGCTGCCCAAATCATAACAGAATTAAATGTGCACCTCAACTCTCAACGGGATCCACAGGGTCAATATACATGGCCGGGCTGCTATAGCCAAACCTTTATCTAAAACCAGGTGTTTCAGGTTCCTTGTCCAACCCCTGTATTTATACCAAACTATCAATCTGAACTATACTAATCATTGAGATTTACTTGAAAATGCAGTTTGACATCCAATCAGCCATTTAATTCCAATAAGCACCATGTGCATGACCTGCTTTCCCACCTATTCTGGACAGCATTTTTTCAGAATATTGATCTACAATAACCTGCAAGGCCAAACAGTGGGCAGATGGCAAAGATGGGGCTTGAATCTGAACCCTTCCAGTTATTACTCGATAGCCTTAATCATTGTGGCAAGACAGCATTATTACCTTTGTTCTGTGAAATTTGTGAATCTCAAGAATATAGAGGAACCCATACTCAACAGGATTGACTTTTATTCCAGAGAAGGGACGTGTGACTGGAGAGAAAGTGCAATGATCATACCACAAGGGGCCAGATTTGTCAGGTAGGAAAAATAACCATCTAGAACGTACTCTCCTCTTATCCTGTTGATAGATTACTAGCCACTACCTATTGTATCAAGCAGCTCCAATTGTGGCTAAGCGATTATTGCTTCAGAAAAACCTTTTACTCTTTTCTCTCCGAACCCCTAACACTCCAACTAGCTGGAATATGGAGTTTTATGAACCTTATGCCTCTGAACTTTTAAGACATCAGTCATTTTATCTAGCCAATACAGCTGGCCATAAAATCTCAAATCGCCTTCCAGAGCAAGCACTCTGAGCTCTCACCACTCGTCTTTCTCACTCCTCACTTATCTCATTTGGAAATCACTTCATCAGTTCATTTGCGTTACTCCACACAGCTGGCCCTGGAATTGAGTAGGGGATGAATAAGTGTAGAACCAAGAGAAGGGGGGGCTAAAGGGACAAAAAGATGAAAGAAAGAGAGAGGTCAAAGGGTTATCTGACAGGACCATGAATGGATCCATGTAAGGAATTAGACATATTAAATGACGAATCGAATGACTAAACCCTAGCGAGAGCTGCAGAGATACAGAGCTAGAACAGAGACGAGGTAGACGAGGTAGACGGCAGTTCTGCAGGGATGGCGCACAGGATTTTTTATTGGTGCTGCAAATTATAGTCAATAACACATCATTCCGGGCAGTAATTCAATAAGGGGCTTTGTGTGGCACCATGCTGACTAATACCATGCTGTCTAACAGAAAGGGGAGTTCATTTATTCCACAGTGTTATTACATTAAGCATGTTCAGTTTGTGTGGATAAGAAAATAAAGTAGAGACGCTTTGTTAATCTTAGGGGAGGTATCGAACCCACGGCTGACTGCCTCTGAAAAAGCTTTACTCGTAAACAACGGGCAAATCAACAACAATGAAGTTCATACAGTTTTTTGTTTACTTTAAGCATAGTCAACGCAGTCAAGGCAAGAAAAGCTCGGAGTGGTGTGGCCAGGTTAATTAAATATTCATCTAAGGACATATTGTTGCTGGATAATTGGAGGGTTATGACCTACTACATTTTTGTTGGGTGATTGCTTGGTCAATTTCTACTACAGTGGTTGAGGGTCTAAATCTAGAGCTAGATAATTACAGGGTAATTACTAGGTTGAGATCTAGCACAGTTCTTGGGTGATCTTCAAGTCAATAACTGGTACAGTTGATATATATTTATATTTACGGCATTTAGAAGACGCCCTTAACCAGAGTGAATTACAACGGATACAGTCAGTTCAGTACAATGGTGGGTTAAGGGCCTTGCTTAACCAGCTATGGGATTCCCAGAGTCCCACAGTCCCTTACTTTAACTGCTAGGCTATCACAGTCCCACAGTTGCTGGGTAAAAGCAGCTTGGCCGAGATCTAGTAGTGTTGTTGGGTCATAATCAGGGAATAGACGTAGTATAGATTTTGGGTAATTACAAGGTTGAGATATAGACCAGTTGCTGTGTGCTCACTGGATTGAAATCTAGTTCAGTCGTTGGGTAATTCCCATTTTGTGGTCTAGTAAGCTAGGTAGGCTCCTGCATCGATCGAGCACATTGATTGAGCTTTTACTGCAGTGCCTTCTGCTGTTTGGGATTTAATTTCTCAGGGTTTTATATTTTTATTTAAACCGGGTCCTCAGTCTTTGCCTTTTTGCTTGAGCTTCTTCTCTCAGACCCATTTGAGAGAAGCTTTCTATTCACTGCCATTCATAATTAATCAAAGAATACAGTGAATTCTGACCCATATCCTCTTCTGAAGATATAGGCCATGCTATCCTTACACTACCAAATGACAGCATAGCTTTAAAATAAGCTTTTTCTTATATGTGTGTGTGTGTGTGAAATGTAAAGGCTGTGCTGTAACGTGCGGAGAGTTGTGCACATTTATTTTTGCCTGATCTATTTAGTCATTTCTAACTGTGACTTTAAATGTAAAACTATGAAAAGTTTGAGTAAATTGAACACTTTTTGTTCTCAAATGAAAAAGAAAAGCTGCACATGCAGAGCAAGTCAAGAGGAAATGAATAAATGACAGACGAGTGTGTTGTCAGAGCAGGGTGGCAGTTAAGACTTGACACAGTTTCAGAGAGCTGCAGGCTGCAGAGTTTATAAATAGAAAACCCTCTATGCTATTCGATGAGGTCTTCTACTGCATATAATACTTACTACATAGTACTACATAGAACATAACACCCAGAACACACAACACACAGTCCTACTACACTTTCTTCTCTTCTTCCTTTTTGATTGTATCCTCTGTTTTTCTTTATTACCTCATTTCTTTCTCTTCCATTTCCTTCCTTCAGACCGTCCTCCTGTCCTTTATCCATTCTTGTATCCCGTCTCCTTCCTCCTCTTTCTTAATTACCGTTTTGTTTTATTCCTTCTTCCATCCTGCTAATTTCCTTTTTCCCTTTATTTCTCTTTTTTAATCTCACCCCATGTTTTTCCTCAGTGTCCATTTTTTATTATTATTATTTTTTTCTTTTTAATTATGCCATTGTCTATTTCCTTTTTTTGGGGCAGCACGGTGGCTCGGTGGGTAGCACCGCTGCCTCATAACAACAAGATCCCGGGTTCAATCCTAGGGTGGAGCAGCCTAAGTTCTTTCTGTACGGAGTCTGCATGTCCTCCCAGTGTCTGCGTGGGTTTACTCTGGGTACTCCGGTTTCCTCCCACAGTGCTAGGTTAATGGGGTCCCCAATTTGTCATTGACTTGTGTATGCAAAACACCCCAGCCGTGTAACTGGAAACAGCGGCACGCCGGTCCCAAGCCCAGATAAATGGGGAGATGGGGAGGGCTGAAGAAAGCAATGGCAAACTACTCCACTATCCTGCCGAAATACTTCATGGATCACATCAATGAAGGACAGAAAATGTGTGAAGACTGATGATCCATCAAGTGACCGAGAGTCGGCTGCAACTGTACGATTAATCCCGTCCAAACACTCACTTGATTTATTAAAAGGTGTAAAACAATACCTTTCATTCTTTTCAAATTCTCACCAATTACTTTCATAATAAATTAAAATTTCATATGATAGATGTTCCATTTTTAATTAACGATAAAATAAAGATATGTTCAGCAGTCCTATTTATTTATATTTTATTACACATGCAATTGTTTTCCATCACCTGTTTATACTGTCATTGTTTCCCATTCCAGTTATCGTATTTTGGGTCACTGTCATTGTCTGAAGGCAGTTTAATTAAAGGGTCATGCAATAGGTGTGTGTGTGTGTGTGTGTGTGTGTGTGTGTGTAATTGTTCAGATCACACATATGGCCTTCTGTTTACTGCTGCGGGGCATTGTGTGCACGTGTGTGGTGGTTTGTGTGTGAGGCACAGGGATACACATTACCAGGCTTTTCGGGTTTGTGGTGAAAGAGTAATTTGGCCCAGCATATAGGCTAAAATTATTTAACGGTAATCATGGTGGGTTCATCTCTGTTAATTAGTAGCTTAATGTTGCTGGTGTGCTGTCGTGGCGTCTGTGGAGCCTGTTGTGAGGCTGGGTGAAATATTAATCTGCTCTGGACAGCTTAATTACATTTGGAAGTGTGTTTTTCCTGCAGCCTCCCCACAGAAAGCTTTACAACATGATCGCTCCGTTTTAATTACGCTACTTTGTGAAAACAACAGCAACTCCAGAGATCGTGTCATTCATAGGAAGATAGGAGGTAAAGATATGAATGGAAGTGAGAAGAAGGCAGTTGTGGGCACATGCTATTTTCTGTGAGA
Source organism: Parotocinclus spilosoma (assembly GCA_033117975.1). Classification (NCBI taxonomy): domain Eukaryota; kingdom Metazoa; phylum Chordata; class Actinopteri; order Siluriformes; family Loricariidae; genus Parotocinclus; species Parotocinclus spilosoma. Next base: position 6,715 of record JAVSBV010008704.1, read on the forward strand.
GGATCTACTCATTGTATTTTTTACTTTTAAAAAATGGAGCTAAATTTCCATTTCACCATATTTATCACGGTGGCTCAGGTGAAGATACATTCATTCATTCATTTACTTCTGCTTAATCCACACGGGGTCGTGGGACAGCCAGTGCCCATCCGGCAACTCTGGGCACAAGGGCAGGAACAACCCTAGATAGGACGCCAATCTATCATAGGGCACACACACAGTCACACACTAAGGGCCACTTTAGAGACATTAATTAACCTAACACGCCTGTCTTTAGACTCCACACAGAAAGGACACAGGCCTCTCCACCCTGGGACTGAACCTGGGACCTTCTTACTGTGAGACAGTGGTGCCACCCACCGAGCCCCCATGCCACCCGTTAAGATACATATATGGGTAAAAAAAAGAAAGGTGCTTGCATGTCAAAAGAAGCTACAGTAAAAAAGAAAGGAAAATAAGAAAAAAAGGACTAAGGACAGAAGTAGTGTAGAGTAAACATACAAAAAAGCAAATAAACATATACTTTATAAAAAAAGAAAGAAAGACAGAAAGAAAGACAGAAAGAAAAAAAGAAAGAATACAAAAAAGCATACAAGTAAACATAGTAAACATACAAAAAGCAAATAAACATATACTTTATAAAAAAAGAAAGAAAGAAAGAAAATATACATCAAATTTATACACTACATAGAAAGGAAACAGAAAGAAAGAAAAAGTAAGGAAGAAAAATAACAAACTGTAAATCGTATGTGTTTACTTGTAGGTGAAAATATAAAATAATAATATACAAAGAAACAAAGAAAGAAAAAGAAAGAAAAAAGGAGGAGTGGCTTTGAGTGTTGTTCTTGTGTATTGGTGATTGTAGGTAAACATAATGAAATAATGAAATAAATAACAAGAAAAAGATTTAAAAGAAAAGAGTGTTTATGATGTAATCTTGTACATATCGTGTAATTGATGTAATTTAATTGGTGGTGGTAAGATAACTTCTCAATTATATTAGAGTAGAAAGAGAAGGGATTTAATTTTACTACTGCCTGATTGGAAATACAGAATTTCTATTGTGTAAATAAATAAATCAGCCAATAATAAATCAATACAATCAATTAAAGTAAATAAAAAGACTTGAATGTTAATTTTGTGTGATTAGAAATGTAACCATTAAAAAAGGAAATTGGTGAATCAGTAAAGAAATGAATTGCAAATGTTCAAAAGCACATTTTAAAGCTTTCTAAAGTGATCATGGTTCCATGTTTTGCTTTCTCTGTAGAACATTTACGTTATTTAGCAGACGCCCTTATCCAGAGTGACTTAAAACTGATACAAGCTAAAGGGTCTTGCTCAAGAACCCTACTGTGGCAGTTGGGATTTGAACCCAAGACCATCAGGTCCAGAGTCCAGTACCTTAACTGCTAGGCTACAACAGTCACAAAATGCTCAGATCATTTGTAACTTACATTAACCTTCTTGATTTCACTGACATGTATTTATACATCATATGAAGTCTAGATTTTGTGATCATGTTTGCTATTTGAATTTGAGCACAACAGCAAAGCAGCAGCATTGTGTTTCCATGAAGTAATTGCTTTAGGTTTTAGGCGACGCTACACAGAACAAAGCATCCTCCCTTCCGTGGTCTTCATCACTTTAAATCACTTCTGTTAACGCTTCTTCAGAACTCAGAATTAAAAAAAAAAAAAAAAAAAAAAGGAAAAATCGATGCAGCCGTCTAGAACTGTCCTCTTTTGAGTCATTATTTACAGGCAATTATGCACCTTAAAAGGCTGGGTCATTGATATGAAATTTAGTATCGAGTTGACCTCCCAACTCAGCCAGGGCAACACAGAGAATGATCAATTATCTGCCCACCAGTCTGACTCACCTTCCTCCTCAATCCATAAGAAACTACAGGAAAATGAAGTTTGTACCTTGAAAACCTTAAAGACTGGAACTAGGATATGAGTAATTGCCTCCTGGATGGCGACATCTTTATAGAGGCCATGGATGAAGAGAGCAGGACCACGGTGAAGCATCATGTTTGGAGTGCAGTAGAAGTGCAGACAGAATAACACTGTTAATCGTATTAGCATCTGTCTGGAGGAAAGAGAAAATGTGGTTTTGGTCACAGCTGATGAGATGTCCATCCTTCATAGATGAGTTCGACTCTTATGCTGCGCTCTGCAGTCAATAGTTACACAGTTAGCATCGACACCACTGGCGAGGAAGCCCAACAGACCTCTGCCTTTTGTTTCTCACATCGATTAGGGAGAGCGACTTGTTCTCATCCTGTTTGGACTAGCCCTAAATGAAGAGCGCTCGCAACTCTTTATTGCTTCTGAAAACAGACACCGCTGAGCATACAGTACTGAAACGTTACGGGTGTACTGACTTATTACTACTTCCCCGTTTACCCGGTTATCTGACAGTTGAATTAACCGGTCAGGATGAGGTTCAGTGGCTTGAGTAAAATAGGTTTATGAAACGGTCTATCAGCTTGAACAACAGTTTTTTTTGTAATCTGGAGCGCATCATTGACAGGTCATCATTTACGAAAATGGAAACATCTTATCACCCACAAGGTTGTCGCTGTCTTTACCTGGAATCCAGGAGATAGCATCACACGACACTAATGGATTTTTTGGTTTGTCCTTCAGAACAAACCCTTGTTCTTGCTATGTGGAACCCACACACATATGGTTCTATGATGTGCCTTTGACGCTAGTCAACAAGAAACATTATGCTACAAAGACCCATCAGAGCCAATCTTATCCGCCAAGGTAAAGTCTTGCCTGTACAAGGACTCCGTTTCCAGCAGACATCATTACACAGGATTATTAAATAACAGCCTTATTTAAAAAAAGAGCTCCATCTAGCACAGTAAAGCATCATTTGGTTTTTCCTCAAGGGGAAAGCTTAAAGAGATTTCTAGGACATTTTAGAAAAGGTTTTTTAAAAAGACTGCACCTTTACATATCTCGGATGTTTTATCAAGTGAAAAAAGTTTCTGAATTTGTGGGACTTTATGTGATTATTAACTTGACTTGTTGAAAAAAATATTTTTTATGAGCTAGTCAGAGGGAAAATGTGCAGGTCTAGAAGCATCATGGTTGAAACAGAAGATCAGGCCAAAAGAAAAGAACAAACATTTTAACAAACAACAATAACCCAATACAAGTTTTGAAAAACCTTTTTTACGTAAATTAAAGATCTTTGGGGCTGTGATGGCCTAGAGTTTTAGGTCCAGGGCTGAAATCCCACTTCTACCAAGCTGCCCCTGTTGGGTCCTTGAGCAAAAACCTTAACCCACAATTTGTTACATTTTAACAGCTGTAATTGCTAAGACAGTATCAGTTGAAAGTCGCTCTGGATAAAAGTGCTTGCTGAATGCTTATATATAGACCCTGGACCCTGACATGACAAGGTCCTGTACCTCCCATATATGGAGCACATGTATTCTGACCCTTGTTTATCTGGATCCAGCAACTTTACATTTGTCATATACATATAGTGGAAGGTCGTAATTTAAAATGACGGACATCAGCGATCCGAGTGAATTTTTTGCCCCCAAAACCTTCTAACATCAGCGACCAAAATAAAACACTCAATGGCGATGTACGTAATCCAGGCCAGTCTGTGGGGAAAATTCACCAATATGGTGTGCCAATCAAAATGAAACTTAAAAGAACAAGAACCAGAGTGCAACTATAGGTATACTATATATATTATATAATCGTATAATTATTTTATTATTAATGATTAATAATTATTATTATTATGTATTATTTTCTATATCTACGTGTGCAGTTTCAGACAAACCCTCAGACTCGGTGCCGCTGTCTCAGCAATTAGATATCAAAGTTTCACTTTATTTTCACTTTTGTCATGTATTTATTGATTATTGTTATTGCATTACATTCCATGTTATCATTGTAATCATTAATAAGATGGGGGGGGGGGGGTGTATGTACAATACTTCTCATGGGGAAATTTGATTCTGACTTTGAATAATCCGAGTTCCAATTGCCTTCTGGAACCAATTAAGTTTTAATTTCCGAGGTGAGCCATATTAATAAGATAATACGTAGCAAAATCAGATCATTAGTCACATTTCATACATGCTCATGTGATAGGAGTGCTAGCGAGAAGTTTGAAAACGATGAAAAAAGATTAATGATAGTCAGAGGAGGTGTTAGTTTTTTTCATTGATATCGATATTCTATTTTTAGGACAAACTTTTTTACTTGCTTGTTTCTCGGATGTCCCTACTTAAGAATCTACTGAGGAGGGAGGAAATAAAATAAAAATAAATCTTTATTTTTTAGCGCTTTTCAATTTCTCTAGGACTATGTGGAATCAATACAAGAAAGGAGGAAGAAATAAAAATACAATTTTATTTAAAAATAAAATGTATTTAACCTACAATTAAATTAAGGTGAATCTGGAAAAAAAATTTAATGAACAGAAGAAAACCGTTGGCTCTCCACCAGAGGGCGGAAAAAGGTAAAAAGTATTTTTTTTGCCTTTTTTAATTTCAACCATTGGTGCTGCGGCCGATCCGAGAAATACCAAAGGTATATAAAAATATATATATATATATTTTTTTGTATTCTTTAAATTTGATCGTCGGCGGATTCGCGAAACAACCAATAAAAAAAGTCTGGCCTTAAGGCAGCTGTATTAGGTGGAGCACTTTTGTGTTTATGTTCCCGAGACCGTGGCAATTTTGGCTGGATCACTCCATGCCTTCTATCTCACAAAAAACAGGCTACCGCTTAGAACCCTTAAACTGTTGGAAATCAGAAGTCAACACAACACAATTTTATTCCGAAGCTTCTTTCAAGACAAAAGATTTAAACTAAAAGGCTTTAAATATCTAGCCAGCCCTTGAGTAATCATTTTTTAAAAATAGAGTAGCTTTGGCTGTAGTGTCTCCTTTAGTTCTATGTCAACCCTAAAATGACGCATTTTGGAAAAGTTTGACCAGAAACCGCTAGAAGAACGAGAAGTCTGGGGAGAAAAACTATTTTATTTCCATGCATTTTTAAAAGTTATAAATGGTTCAATCTTAAGTCCCTGACCAAAAAGAATTCTGAAGAATAGTTATTATTTTAAATGCTATTGTGAGGTCCAAAACAGAACCATTATACTTTACTAAAGGTTATTCATTTACCAATGATTATACCTAGAACCATTCAAAAAAGGCTGGAGGAACAGCGTAGCATCAGCTTTCACATTTAGAAAAAGAAAGCAAGGTCATCTGAAAGAGAGGCTAGCTATGTCATTGTAGCGGATTCTTAAAGCACTGAGGTGTGACTCAAATATGATGGAACCAATATGGCGAGTCCAATCTTCTTAATTACTCGTGGAAATTGCATTAAATCCAGATGCCACATGACGTCTAGGACTGAAACCAGTTTTCATGAGCATGGCCGCGGTGCCAAAAGCTCTTTATCGACGTCCATCATGTGGACAGTGAGCAAATGAGTTTTATAAACCAGCACAATGGAGCTCGTCTGCTGGAACGCTGGAGCCGTTATTACCTTTTCCCTCCTGCTACAAGATGACTGATAAAACCCAAAGACAATGAGAGCGAGGGGGAATAAAACCACTGGGACGCTGGAATAAATTTGTTTACCGTAGCATTTTAGCAGAAGCAGAGTTAAGCGTGGATTTGGTTAAGCACGGTGACAGCTTGAAGATGAGCTGCCTCGGACAAGCTTAATAAATTCCCTTCTGTACGTACGTAGTGTATATCACTGCTGTCTCTTTGGGATAGGTGTCTGAAAAGACTTTCATCAAAACAATCCTTAATCAATAAGCAAAGAGGACTAGGAATAGACCAAGATTTACTTGGATTCAAAAATCCTGAGAGAGAGAGAGAGAGAGAGAGAGAGAGAGAGAGAGAGAGAGAGAGAGAGAGAGAGAGAGAGAGAGAGAG
>JAVSBV010008714.1:0-12652 GCA_033117975.1 Parotocinclus spilosoma
CACACACACACTCACACACACACACTCACACACACACACTCTCACACTCTCACACACACTCTCACACACACTCTCACACACACACACACACACACTCTCTCACACACACACACACACACACACGTATAACACTCTTTATATTGAAAAATGGACATATCTGCACCTTCTAAACACTAAAACAAACACACACACACACACACACACGTAATTAAAAAGGCTGCTATACCTACTGTTTACACTCTTTATATTGAACAATGGACATATCTGCACTGTTTTTTGTATTTTTTGTTTATTGTTCTGTATTGCACATGCTGCACACGTGCACTTTATGTTGTGAAGTTCACTGTTTTGTGAAGTTTACCTTGGTCCTGGAGGAACGTTGTTTCGTTTCACTGTACGCCACTGTATATGGTTAAAATGACAACAAACCACTTGAACTTGCCGTTACAGAGCAATTGGTGAGGTGATTTATAAATGGTGCTTGATTTAAGACCTGATTACGATCTTAGCAGGTATGTTGTGTATGTTTGTTAACTTGTCTCACCTGCATGTTAACACTTATAATTGCCAGGTAGGTTTACCAGTATAAATAGGGGTGTGGCAATATGTTAGAAATGCCATATTAGTCGTATCATGCAATGTGTATTGCTGAGACTGCACTTAACTTCTCCTCATGTTGTTTCAGCATAGAACTAGTATGAACTAGTATGTCTTTGTGTCAATAATGTATGGTACTGTGCAAAAGTCTTAGACCATCAATAGATTTGTTTTTGGCAACGGTATAATTACAATATATAACACATTAAACTTAACAGAGGCACCAAACATTAACAAATGGATTGATGGATTGAAATGGATTCCATAATAGTCTTTTACACTAATCTCCGTTACAATATTTGTGAATGTTAGCATCTTAGTCTTAGAATCTTAGTCTTCTCATGCTGTTTTTCTTTTGTTTGGTTATTTGGTTTATTTAATGTTGTTATCAGCATCAGTGGCCATTTCAGCAAAACACACAAGGTCACATTTAGACTAATCATATAAGAACATTAAGGTTGGGCCAAGTTTCCACACAGAAAGGACCCAGGCCACTCCACCCCACCCACAACCGAGGACCTTCTTGCTGTAAGGCAGCGGTGCTACCCACAAAGCCACTGTAACACACTTATTATGCTGTTCCCCTTACGAAAAATGGTTTTCTTGGCTACTACCCTTCCAAAAAGATCAATCTTGATCAAGCTTCTTTAAATTGCAAAAGGGTAATATAGGAATCCCACTGATGCTGCCACATGATGATGCTGCTATTTCTTAAATGGAAGGGGTGGGCACACTAATAACTCACCACTGTAGCCTACAGAAGCTGCTTGTTTCAGATTATTGTGACTTTTTTAATACTTCAAATTATTATCTTGTATTTTCTGGTTGTATTCTCATAAATAATCTGAGAGCTTATACTGTATATGGTAATTACACCATTGCTAAAACAACAATATATGTAATTTAAGGCTTACACATTACTGTACCAGTGCCTCCGCCTGCTTTCTGTTATTTGACTGATATCTGTGTGTTCATTTAGCTCAAACTGTCAGTCTTAGTATGTAGCTGTAGTAATACACTATGTGCAAAAATCCATTAAGCAGGTAATATAATGCAATTAATAAGGACAGTAATATGGTGTTGGTTCCCTCTGTTCTTCTACAGCAGCCTTCTTTCTTCTAAACATAGGGAGTTATGAGGGATGCAACAGTGCTGTGTGAAATTGCTGGACAATCTGGGTGTTCGTTTTTGAAGTTTGCAGCTATGATATGGCAGATGCATTCCCCGGACATCAGAATTATTAATTTCATCTTCAGTGACCTGTGACGAACAACGGAAGTTTTTTAATTCCTGTGTTGATAACTTTTTCCCAATGGGAAATACTTAAATCAAGTTATATATATATGTACATAGCAGAGTTGCTTGTGGCAAACTTAGGCATATTTTTGGATGCTCAGGGGTAAAAACCTAATCACACTGCAGTGTCCAACATGTAAAGACATGTAAGTGAGAGCTGCAAACAGGGACAGAGAGTTTTCATGTACAATCCACTTCCTTCACTTGTCCTGACAGACATGCCACCCCTATGTCACATTAATTAAAATTTATATTGCTGCAAATTTACAGAGCATATTGGCACACTTCATTTTTATTACTTGCCTCATAGATTTTAAGGACGCAATTCCTAAAACATACAACCCGAATTCTAATGAAGTTGGGATGTTCTGTGAACCATAAATAAAAACATTTATAAATGCCTTTCAACCAATATTTAATAGAACACACTACAAAGGTAACATATTTTATATTCAAACGTATTAACTTTAAGTTAAGGTTAAGGTACTGGACTATGGTCCAGAAGGTCCAGGGTTCAAATCTCACCTCTGCCACAGTTGGGTCTCTGAGCAAGACCCTTAACCCACAATTGCTTGTATTGTAAGACTATTAATTGCTCTGGATAAGCTTGTCTGCTGAATAACAGAAATGTAAATGTGAATGTTTCATGATTAATGGTGTCTTCACAAATGTGTCCATGTCATGGATGGTAACACACCCCCATATCATCAGACTTGCTGGCTTTTGAACTTTGTGATGATAACAATATGGACAGTCCTTTTCTTATTTGGACCGAAGGACATGACGTCCATGGTTTTCAAAAACAATTTGAAATGTGGACTCGTCAAACCACAGGACACTTTTCTACTTTGTGACAGTCCATCTCAGATGAGCTCGGGCCCAGAGAAGCCTGTGGTGTTTCTGGGTGTTGTTGATATGGTTTTCGCTTTGCATGGTAGAGTTTTAACTTGCACTTGTAGATGGAGAGATTTTCTGAAGTGTTCCTAAGCCCATGTGGTAATATCCATTACAGAATTATGTTGGTTTTTAATGCAGTGCCACCTGAGGGATCAAAGGTCACGGGCCTTCAGTGTTAATTTTCGGCCTTGCCACTTACTTGCAAAGATTTCTACAAATTCTCTGAATCTTTTGCTATCATGGACTGTAGATAACAGAATCCCTAAATTCCTTGCTATTGCACGATAAGTATCGTTGTTCTTGAACTGTTGAAAGTTTTGCTCATGCAGATGTTCAAATAGTGAACCTCGCCCTGTCTTTTGCTGAGCCTTTTGGGGAAGCTCCCTTTAAACAAAATCATAACATTCACCCATGAAATGTTCTAAACAGGTGTTTTTGAGCTTTCGTCATTTTTCCTAGTCTTTTGTTGCCCCCGTCCCATCTCCTTTGGAATGTGTTGTGGGTATCAAATTCAAAATGAGTAAATATTTGCAAAAAACAATAAAGTTTATCTGTCTGAACACTAAATATCTTGTCTTAGCAGTGAATGAAATTGAATATGGGTTAAAAAGGGTTTGCAAATCATTGTATTCTGTTTTTATTTATGTTTTACACAAATTTATTGGAATTGGGGTTGCAACTGTACCCAGAATTTAAATATAAAACTAAATTAAAACTTAACCTAACTGTAAATAAATTAAACTTATAATTAAATGTGAAATGACTATATTTAATAAAACTATCCCATAAAAGGATTGACCACTATACTGGACCAGTATTATTATTCATGTGTCTGTCCCATTGAATTCTGGGAAAATTGTGTAGTCTACTAGGATCTAAACAACAACAACATAAACAGTTGAGGATTTAGGTACCAGCAATAATAAGATAACAATAATAAGATAATTTCTATAGAATTTCTATGTAGTTCCAAATTTGTTGTGAATTTCCATATGCAGGGCAACCTTTCTGCAAAAGATTTGACTAGATTGGATACAGTGCTTATAGTGCAATGTGACCGTGAAGTGCAGCAACTACTTGGTCATTTTTCTCTGTTCTTTGGCATTAATATATGGGAGATGAAATACACTTATTAAAAATATGTTACCTGTGTGAAACAAGACATTGTCTGATGTAACACTGTATTAATCACACCCACACTCGTCTTCAGTAATCACTTCATCCTGATTAGGGTGGGTCCAGAGCCTATCCTGGAAACCTTTGGTACAACTAGGAAATACATCCTGGACAGGGCGCCAAAATATTTCAGTAAATAATTTCAAGAAATAAATGCTTGAAACAAATAATTTTACAATAATTACTACTGAGAAATACATAATACGGGTCAAAAGTATGGTATAACCACTTATAAGTTAAAATTCATTATATAATGTATACAGATAAGAAATCTTCATAAACACTGGTAGAAGAAAGGGACTGACAGTATGATGCTTCTATAGGTTTTTACCTCCTTAACAAGTCTGTACTTAATATACCTGCCTTGCCTTCCTATAAAACAAAGTCCCTATATTTCAGAGCCCTAATGCCCAAACTTACAGTCAAGTTAAAATATCTATTGAAAGTCTTATTAGAAAATGAAGGTTATTAAAAAAGTATTAAGAGGGCAATCTGCACACCCTTCGCACCCATCTTCCCATGTAATGTTTTGGGTGTACACGTACTTTTGGTCATTTAATACTCACTGGTGTATTTAGCACAGAAAGTATAGTGGGACATGATAAACTCTGTATAAGCAGCATTTGATTAGTCACTGAAATTACACACAAGCATGCATAGTCATTGTATCCAAAAGCACCTATACACCTAATCATAAATGCACACTTTATTGTTCGCTAACTGCAGAAGTATGTGGAAGTGCATTCAAGGATATCAGTAGCATCACTAAGAAAGGTGAATTCATCTAACTATACACTATATTAACTTGTTGTAAAGTGTCATATTAAAAACCCACAGTTAACAAGCATAACTTAATCATTGTGATCTGAACTATAATAATGCACCAAACTATAATAGGGCTTCCAAAACATTTTTGATGGAGCACAGTTATTGTGTTATTGCTAACAACATCATCATGATTTGTTCATGTAAAGGTTTGTGCTGTAAATAATCACAGCCATAATCTTATTCGAGATAACATGCAACCTCCTTGTCTATTGCTTTAATACAACTGTTTTACAACAAAATAAACATATGGCAATAACTTGGTCCACAATCAGGTCCACAACCAATGAGTTTTTGCTATGCAATGGTAACAATTTCCTATGCCGCTCTAACATGCCGCAAAAGGCATGTACCAAGTAACATTGATTTGAAATAGAAAGTGCAAACAGGCTGTTTTGGTGTGAAAAAGACGTGCTGTTATTATAAATATCACCACTGTGAGACAGTGGCGGATGCTGGTCTTTCAAGGAGGGGAAGCTCAATATCGGCCTACATCATAAAATGTCGGTTTATTTATACGTAAATTCTACCCTCCGTTCCTTTTCAAGAAAATCTGTGACCCTGTCAAACCAACAAGGCGTCAACTCAGAACAGAATGAAAATAAAAAAATTTAAAATTAAACGCTCACACGAATGTTTACACCAAAACATTGCTGATTCGCTCATTTCACTGTCAATCAAAAAGGGTTTTAGCCACAGACAGATCATCCAATCATCATGCAGAAGCTGAGCGTCCAGGCCAGCCGAGGCCAGCCCACTGCCCCATAGATCCCCAGAGACGCTGAGCGTCCGATGGGCGGGACAAAGCCCAGCATTTTTCCAATGGCTTGTCTCGTTTCGCTGCACTCTTTGCTTGGCTATTGAACTCTGTATAGGCTCAGCGTACACACTGTCTAAAGCACTGTGAAGCTGCAGGAATGAGTGAGAGGAAAGCCGCGTCGTTACCAGTGATAAGCTGATTCTAAACAAAAGTTAAGCACGTTGTAGCACATATTTATTCAATGACATGTACACACAACAGTATATATTTGATCACTTATTTTTTGACGTTTTAGGGGAAGCTGAGCTTTCCTTGCTGTCTTAGAGCAATCGCCACTGGTTGCTGGGTAACAACACATGCTATTCTGCTGAAGGATTGCTGTAAAACAGGCTCTCTATGTAGTATTATTCTTTCTAGACTTTTCTCACCCCCATTTTGTCAGCACATTGTTCCTTACTATTTACCATTGTGTTCAACAGCACATTGTTTCTAATTATTATTATTATTATTATTTATTTAAAATTATTTTATAATTCTTTGTATAGCACGTATAGTACATAAAGCACTTACGGCAAAGGTACCCATCATCTTTGGATGGCATGAATCTTAATTGAAATAATTAAGTTTGTATTTATAGTAAAACTAAGTAAATAATAACAGATAAATAAATATGCATATTAGCAAATATATTGTCTAGTACACAGAGTCACTTTAGGATATTAATTCCTCAGCAGGAAAGTCCTTGGAGGAATCATCGTCCCCTTACAACCGAATGATGGAGAGAGTTACTGCTCTCTGGTGTGGTCCGGGTGTGGTGGAACTGGTTTCTGTTGATGAAAACCAGTAGAGCGATGTGAAGTGGAGGAACTCTTAGTGTGTGGGGTGGAACTAGTACCGCAACCTTAGTTTCGGTGAGAAAAGAGTAAATGTAGTTACTTATTGATTAAGGGCACAGGGTCTATAAATAACCACTGATGCCATGTGCAGCATGAAAATCCGTCAGGATTAACTACAACAGCATAGCTAGAAAGAGGAGAACCAGAAGGTAAGGTAGCCAAAAGGGATCACATGAGACATCAGGAACCTATCTCAGCAATCAACAAACCTGGGTGATTGCATAAAAGGCAACCCAAAATCCCAGATCAACATAAATTTCTTCAACCATGAACCACCAGCTCTGCTCTGGATACACAAATCAAGGTCAGGTGGATCAACCAGACCGCCCACCAGACACAACTGGCTAAAGTATTGGCACATTTGGATTTGTTAAAAAAAATGTGCCTTCTTAGACTTAGTTTAGTTCTATACCTTAAAAAAACATTAAAAGGGGAATTTCTAGTAACCATTTTTTAACCATTCTCATCTTTACCTGGAATGCCATTTAACACACATTAGTCTCTATGAATGTATAGAGGTGCTTACATAATGTATTAACAAAAGTATATAGGCAGTGGCTTCTGTGACTGATGGGCCAACCCTGGTGATACTGTGGCATTTATTAGGATCATATAAGTTTAAGTAGTTTATATTATTAAACACAATGTTCAATGTCAAGATCTGCAGACTTCACTTTCTTAATTTATGTATGGTTATATTGGCGTTTGCCATGTAGAGATACATTCCTCAAATACAGTGGTTGTAGTTTAACTCTGGCTGTGTTTTTAAAGCATAAATAGGTAAATTTATGAGGATTGTGGTGTTATGCTTTTTATGCTTTGCTTGTAAAATGTATCCTGACCTCTCCTCCCTCAGACTTAACCAGCTGATCCTCATTCATTGGTATTCTTGCCTGTCTGACTCGAGCTATATAATTTGGCATTTGAAAGCTTTAATCTTTCACATCTTATAGTAGTTGAATGTTAATATTCAGGTATGTTCTGTATTACTGACTTGATGTATCATCCATCTTCTTTTCAGCTTTTCTTTACTGAATGTGGGGCCTTGATGACATTGAAATATACAAAAACATGTCATATTCAATTTTGTTCCTTGCAGAGGTTAACTTATTTCATCAGAAATGTAGAAATGTGTTAAGATGTATATAAAGTTGTACATATACTGGTTATATCTGGTGTATGTTGAATGCAAGCCACATTTGTACACCAATTACGGAGATGCTATGTTTATGAGGTTGTGTTGATACATGTGTTGTGTACATGTCTGTTATGCTGACATAAGGATGCAGGCACTGAGGGTAATGTAAGAGTTTGAGAAGAAGGACAACACAGTTTTAAGTCACCTTCATGGTGAAGTCACATGGATCTGATTTATGAGGGCCTGAGTGAGCAGAACTTCTCAGCTTTAATGTGATCACCATTCAAGTTAGCGAGTTAGTGAGCCATGGAATTCTTACCCCAGCACCGCAAAAACATTAACAAGACAGCCAAAGTACTGAGTAGTTTTTATAAAAATATTGTATGTGCATTTAATATAATGAGTGTGCCATTAAAGTGGCATTCACCTTTGTCAACTAGAGATGTTTTTTTTTCCACACACTCCCTCATCGCAGTCAGCTGATGCAGGGCAAGATAAGGGACATTGTCAAGGACATGTCTCTATACTAAACAATCCATCAACACATGCATGTGTTACCAGGCACAGTGTGTGCTTTCCATTAAGCATTTGAGTGTAATTAACAATAAAAAAATGTTTAAGAGTGAATTGTTGATAAATGATGTACTCACAAGAACATGCTATTTAGTGGTATATTTCTCATTAAATTATTTCAAGTCTGGTTAAAGTTTTAGTATGCCTTCCATGAGTGGATGAATTAGAAGTAGATTTAAAAGTATACTTAGAATGAATTCTGGGAATATGTTGAGGGGAGCCATTAGCCCATTGCAAGAGGTACGTATTGATATAATGCTTCTGAACTTTAATTGGGAGGTGAATAATTACTTCCTAAGCACCTGCTAAGAGACACAGATATAAATGTGACTAAAAGTACCTTTCGTCTTTTTGTGGGGTGGGAAAAGAGTAGAGGGAGGGCAGTAAAGCATGGATCGAGACAAAATTGCCCATACAAAAGCAAAGTACTCCAGTCAGCAAAGCTGAGTGAGAGATAAATAAAGTGAGATAGTGGGTGAGACGTAATATCTTATGCAGGGGATTCCTTGAGCCTTGCTGATTTGGAGTCTCATCTATTTTAGACTATGGCTTACAGAAAGAGGAGCTTTTCTTTTGGAGCTTATGGAGGGTAAGAGAGAACTTGTTGTGTATATGGGTGTGAATGTATACCTAGTTGTTCATCTGCATTATGTAATAAAAGTACACAACATGACCTGTGTATTTAGTATTAGCTATATGGCCCCATGTATGCTATATGTTTTGAGCAGGTAACATTTACCCTAGCTTTAGTCACTGCTGGTATTTTATTAACAATGTTACAGTCTGCTACCGAGGTCGAACAAGACAGCATGTCTGCTTGATGCTTAATGGATTTTTATAATGAGACATCAAGGACATCCGTTCCTTAGCGAAGCATTTTCTATGCTAAATTAGGAACAGCCATTCAGAGGGAGCAGACAATGATCCATTAGCTAGTCTTGTAATGTTGAGTGCTGTAGTTTTAGGGCATTTGAAGTTTTTATGCCCATTTACCATGAGAGCTGCACAATTATTTAAAAGAGGATCTAATGTTTAAAAAATGCTTGATTAAATAAGTAAGTCCTGAGCCTAGTTTTAAAGACTGTGCCTGATAGTTACATTGTTACAGTAATTAAATGGTTTCTGCCAAATGGGGTGTTACTGATGGGCAGGATGCACAAATTCCAGAATAGAAAAATGTTTCCCATTTAAACCAAGCTAGTTAGGGTCACATATGGTGTCTGTCAACTATCCCTGAATTCACTGGGCATTGGAAGCTAGTCCATTGCGGGACCCAGTAACAGCACCATTCAGTCATCATGTGCTGTTTGTACCAGCTGGCTCTTCTTGGTCACTAAACTGAAACATGTAAAAAGGATATTGAAAACAAGGTAAAAAAAACAACAACAACAAAGGAGCCTAAACTTAAGACAGCTCTCCGTTTTCTAAAATGTGGAACATACTTCAAACCATAAACATATTTTGCTATACGTGCTTTCATTTATTATTATGGTGCTGCCTGATTTTTGAATATTTCAGTCCCCATGTTAAATTGCACACAATTCATTTCAAATACATTGAAATTAATTGAAGTTAAAGACTAAAATACAAATTGCACTACACAGCTGAACACTTAGTCCTATTAAGTTGATTGCATATCTGAATTGATCAACTGTTAATTAAGGGTAAGGATCCAGTAATTTGTACTTTGATATGTGAGATTTTATAACAACATAAGACCACTAATAGTGTTCCCGAGATGCATTGCATCTGAATTGCAGATGAAGTTAGAAAAATTTAATAGTTATTTATTGCTTTAAAGCTGATATAAGTTAAAACAATCTAAATGGACAATGGTTACAAGTTTAAACTTTTAGGGCTAAAGTCCTGAACTAATGCCACACATTTATCACAGAATTGCAACTGCTACTCTGAGGGCCAGTCTCAGCCAAAATCTATTGTACGTTGCGAGCATCAATAAAGACTACTAACAATTTATTAATGGCTTTTTTTTTTAAAAAAAAAGGAAGGTTCAACTATACTACATCTGGATGGACCAATGTTTAAAGAAGGCCAAAAACACATCTTCAACACCACAATTTAGACTGCCAACTGTTAAGCACATTGAGATCAACAATGATGTTAAGGAGAAATCATTACACTAGATGCACTTTACCACTTTTGCATACAATGCCTAGATATTCCACGTTTATACCACCACTAGCTACGCTAGTACAGCATTAGCATTCTGTTTTCTTCAGGAATTGGAACTAGTATGAATTCCAAAATCACTGTTAAAGCTGTTCTTGAGCACAGGGTGTTATCTTTTATCATATTAATATTTTGTCACCTTTGTTTTTCCTTTCCCTTGTGTATTTGTAGTTGCACCTGTTGATACATGTGATGTTGTGCAGAAATACACTGTCTACTGTCATGCCATGTTTTTGTCATGTGCTAAATCATTAGATACCAAACAAGCCTGGCAAGCAACAATTTGAGTAAATATGGGTCCATGCCTATAGACTCGGCAGTATTCCAGAAACGTCTACTACAGGAACTCTATGTTTACATCCTAGAAGGATTGGATATTTGTTTAATTATCTCATATGCTACTTTTACAGTTTATCAATCAATGTCCTATTCACCCAGGCAGTATATTTTTACTTATATATATGGAATATATATAGGAATATCATAGGAATTCATAAACGTACACGACTTAAAACCTTTGCAGTTATTACGTAATGTAATAAAACTTGGGATGTTTATCTAATTTTACACTTTAATCTTGTTCCTCTCAGTACAGAGGGAATTAAAAGTCTGAGAGCACTAGTAAAAATGCTTGTTTGGATATTTTGTGAAAAGGTATTTATTCTGCAGCAAGTTAAGTACCCAAAACATCAATCAAAGTTTTGCAGTTACTACGTAAAGACCAAAGAAGATGCTGACTATCATGGGCTTTCCTCCACAGAACTGACCTAAACCTCAACTGAGCATTTATGGAGGTGATTAAAGCCTGAGAAAGCCAAATATTCAGTGACATCGCAGGATGTTTTCGACCAACAGGGAGCAATAGAAATCAATACTAATCAGAGAGGAGGTCTCTGTAATTAGTAAATAGCATTTTTGTTAATTTGTGTAGTAATGGGTTATGGTTTTGCACCTCACTCCTATAATACATATGAGAGAACGTGCACATGACTTACCACTATTACACTTGAAAGATGAATTGCCATGCAGAACAAGTGCAGTTTTATTGTGGGGCAGGATATATTGAGTATATACTGCTTGTGAAATGGGGAAAAGATGGAAGACAAAACCCCCCACAAACTAAGTATGTACCAGCTCTCCTCAGCTAGAGTAAATGTTGGTTTTCTGTTCGGGTAATAATCTTAAATTATCTCCTTAATATATTAACTGCAGTTTCCTACTTTGATATAATATTCTCAAATCCATTTAGATTTATCTATTACTCTTTAGTGCTTTTAAAGACATGTCAAGAACCCTTAAGAGTTTATCTTAAAACACTTAATTGGCTTTTCAGCGCCATGAACTTGTGTTTTATTTATTATGCATCTTCTGCCCTCTAGTGGTCATGCACATAAGCCCTCCAAGGGATAACATGGATCGTAGATGACATTTGCGCAAGCCATGCCAACTTCAATGCATACTGTCTTTACACTAGGGGCAACATATCAAATACTAATATAGTCTGAAACTTAAAATATTTTTTTAAATATTATCTGTAATTAAAAACATTGTAATGACAGTGCAAAAGTCACAGGACACCCTTTTACTTCAGAAACAAAATATGAATAGAAATGACATACTGTATCTGTATACCCTAGCGACTAATGGGTGAGGGAGGGCTATCTTTTAGACTTCAACAACAGACACCCAGAGAGATCCACCAATAACACACAGTGCTGTTGCATCCCTTATAGCCATATTCAAACCGGAGCTGTGGACGACAAGCCATGTAGTGGACATCCGAAGACTGACAGATAAATCTCAAAAATGGTTTTGGTAGCCTTGGCACGAGACCTGTCCTGTGTCTTTTGTCCTGTGTAGAAGTGTTTTCACTAGCCTGTTGGCGTTCACTCTGTATGTGAGATACAATGCACAAATTTAGATATTGGAATGATAAGTTTCAAATTTGTTCTACTTTAAATTTTATACAGAATATGTGATTTTGACTTAAACATAACATAGCAGGCAGGCTGCTTCAAAAGATAAATAGCCTAAGACTTGTCTCTTATTCACATTGTCACTAAGTGACTCAGGCTTAACTCAAGCTTTTCAGCTAAATCTGAAAAATTGAAAAGGACAGTAACCAATTAGCTGCTGTCTGCTGCCATCCTCTTTCTGCAATGCTCTTTTTAAATTCCAAGAAAAATGACATTAGCAGACAGCATCACATTTCACAGACACTGCATACTACAGTGCTTCCGGAAAGTATTCACAGCGCTTCACTTTTTCCACATTTTGTTACGTTACAGCCTTATTCCAAATTGT
>JAVSBV010008724.1:0-12652 GCA_033117975.1 Parotocinclus spilosoma
GGGGATTTATATATATATGCAGTGTTCCCTTGCCACTTTGCGGTTCACTTTTAGCGGACTCACTTTTAGCGGTGCATTGTGGGCTTTCAAAAAATATTAATGGAAAAAATATATAAATCGTAAAATATTACAATTTACAGTTAATAAAGTTTTTACTCAGCGGGTGAATATGCACCAAAAATGAGAAGTAAGACTAGAGCATATTATTTATTTTAATTATTTTTATATATTTAAAACTATATAGCACTCTCAGTCTATGTCTAACAGATTTCATTCATTATATTTGTTTCTTGTCTTAAAACTGACATATAAATGTGGATTTATAAAGACTGAAACTTGATTGAATGAATGATAAAAAAAAAACTAAGACTTGTTTAAGAGCTTACAAATGGCACAAAAGCTAAATTATGTATTATGAATAAAACATGATGATCATGGATGATTTACATTAAACCAGTTAGTTTTTTTAGAAACAGCAAGCATGTGGTAATTACAGTTCCTTGCCTCCCCTTCCTTGTAAAACCTGACTGAGCATTTTACTCTGCAGTTGATTTGAAAGCATCATAACATCTGCTAACCAAATGTTGTTGGTCTAGAACCAAAAGGTTTTTGACTTTAGAAGCCTGGGGGTGTCATTTTTTGCCTTTACTAAATTGTTGGGAAAACACTGCATCACAATAATACAAATAAATCACAATTACTAGTCTTTTTTAGCATTTATTTATATGGTTTACTAGTATTACTTATATTAATGTAATGTAAACAGCAATCCTTGAGTGTACATCATGTGTATAATGTGTCAGAGTTAGGAATGTGAACAAGAAAGACATTTCTCCCTATGGTACATACTTTGTGTAAAGATGTGTCCTTTTATAGAATTTAAATTTAATGTTGAAAATGTGATATTAAAATCTGCATTACAACTTGTAAAATCTTCCATTAGTAGCAATTATTAATCTGTGATCATTGTTACATAAAGTTTGGTGAGAATGTAGAATGGTTCTGTAAAAGTTTAACTGCTGACTCTACCAGCCCAAGCACACACCCACAATGTTTTGCTGAAAGAGAGGAATGATACCTCCTGCTGAGTTCATGAGTTGAATCCATGTGTATTCAGTTTGAGTGGGGTAGATGCAGACCCAGTACAGTGCATAACATAAAGGCAGTACAATTGCTGAGACTGCAGTCCATGAGTATTCAATCTTCTTACTTTAGAACATGTCTTAAAACAAGTGTTCATTTTCTAGCCAAGAGGCAAGGGCAGCCTGGAATAAAAACATTGTAGACTTTTTCAGTTATGAAAGACCCAGAGATTTAATATACATGAAAGTGATCAAGCCTGTGAGACCCATCAGCCATGTTTCTAAGCTCTCTCAAATAAGCACGTTGTTTTAGGATACCGCCTTTTCTTGGTTCACGCAGGGTCTGTATGGTTAAGACTTCTGTGAAACCTAATATGGAATTACCACCTGGATTTCTGTATGAATACAGACCCTGTTTCCTTGTTTATCTATCCTCACATTCTTATTTAATCTTAATAGACTCATTCTAAAGGATTTAGGATGTATCTCACTGCACCCAAAATGTTAGTCAGCATGTTAGAATGTATATTACACGTTTTAATTATTATGGTTGAACTATTGATATTTAAAGCCCTCCATGGTCTTGCTTCACTAGTACATCATTTAGTACGTCATCACACTCCTACCCGGTTGCTGCGTTCCTATGATTCTAACATTCTATCTGTCCCTAGGTTCAGGCTTTCCTCCATGGGTGGGAGATTATTTGCTGTCGCTGCTCCCACCCTATGGAACTCAAAAAACGTTTCTATTTTCTTCCTCTATTACTTTACAATGTGTCTGATTCTATTGAACTATGTCTCCTTTACGATATGTGTTGATTGTACTTAATTTCTGTTCTATTGTGAATCGTCCTAAGGTTCTTTGAAAGGCGCTACATAAGTGGAACTTATTATTATTATTTATTAAACCATGTAATATATTATTGTGAGCACAGTGAATCATTGGTAATAACATTGTTAATCATAAAGGTATACCATTTATGTTCAGGATTAACATATTAGAATAACCATTGAGGAGTTTGCAGTCTCTAAACAAGAGACTCCATTTCATATATAGTTTAACACCCAGTAAAAAGAAAAGCAGTTTGTGATGAATTGGGCAAATTTAAACCTTAACTAATGACATTTTGTCCAACACTTTGACAATTACAGGTTCTTGTAATAAATAATTAGAGGCAACTTATGGTTGCAGTAAATGTAGGTCTACAGTTAAATGTGCAGTGATGTTATTGCTGAGCTGTGATGTGTCTGAGTGTAGGTTCTGTAGACCTGCAAAGTAAAAGTTCATGTTGGTAAAATCTGACTGCATGACAAAAGACAGACTGTCATTGTTGAGAGATTCTTGCTGGACCAATAATTCAGAAAAGTAACAAACTTAACTGTCCCTATGTGTTGTAGTTAATGTAACTGTAGGAGTGTTTGATCTGGCAAAAATTTTTTTTAAATGGGATCATATCACCAATCACGTTATTATCTACACCTCCTTGCTTCCATATTCATTGTACATTTTATTAGTTCCACTTACTGTAGAGATGCACTTTGTAGTTCTATAATTACAGGATGTAGTCCATCTGTTTCTCTACATATTTTTTTGTTCGTCCACCTTTACTCTGTTCTCTAATAGTCAGGAACCCTAGGACCACCAGAGATTAGGTAATGTTTGGTGATGGATCATTCGCAGCACTGCAGTAGAAAATAAATATTACCACAATGATTTAGATGTTCAAAAATAATATAATAATAAAAATATTGAATATAATTCTAAAGTTTGGTTAGACTTTAAATTACTACTAGAAAGGGGATGTTGTTCATTTTGAAATACAAAGCTCAACAATCCTTTGCTGTTGGGAATCATATCAAGGGCCAGGTAAAATTTCAAGGCTTCCTTAATATCTTTCCAGTGCCTCTGTATTTTCATATCAGGAGTCTTTTCCAATCTGTCCATTGGTATCTTGCTGCGTCTTTTTTGCAGTGCTTTTGTAATAAAAAAATAGTTTGTGTACACTGGGTAAAATTCAAACCCGCTCCTTATAGCTAATGAAATACTTTTATCAGCGCTTTCATGTATTTGTTGTCAAACAAGTTCTAACTACTCAAGGCTGCTATTTGTTTATTCATGAATCTGTCAAGACCAATATATACTGAACTAGTGAATAGAGTATCACCTGGTTGTTAAAACCGTTGGCACTCTCTCTCTCTTTCTCTCTCTCTGTATATATATATATATATATATATATATATATATATATACACACAGTGTTCCCTTGCCACTTCACGGTTAACCTTTCGCGGCCTCGTTTTTTTGCGGAACTTTTACATTAAGAAAATCACAGAATTTATAAAAAATATATTAAAAATATTAATTCTACCATTAAAGGAATGTTATAAATGATAAAATACTAGGATTTACAGTAAATAGCTGTTGTATCTACACAATGTTTAGGATATGACGTGCTGTAAGCTGGGTACAGACGGAGCATGTGTGATATGGGAGTGATGTATGGTGTGTTAAGTAAAGAGAACGTTCGATTACTTCAATGTGTAGCTTGATTATTCAACAGTTACTCAACACTACAATATATTTACTCATTGGATGAATACTCACCAAAAACGAGAAGTAATAAATTGTGTTCAATATGATGGCTCTTGTATTATGTCTGTTAATAGATCTTAATTGTTGACAATCTGGAATCACCATGTTGTCCACCTATGTGAAAGTCAGACTTAAACTATTTTATGTGTTGTGTAGGTATTCACAAAGCCATAGATAGCCCCAATATGACCTTCTACATTATCTCAATATAAATATAACCAGTCATGCTTTCAGCATCATATCACTGATATATTAGATCAAGACATCGAAAGTCAAAGCACATTCTAAATGCTGGCGTCACCTTCACTGTCTGAGAAAAGTCTCTTCTTGTGTGTCTCTGCCCCTTTTGTTGACCCCAGGCAAGCGACTTCATCCAGGCCTCCAACAAACCCTAGTCTGTCCCCACAAGCCTATCCCAACAGTATCCTACATGCATGTTTTCAATTACAGCAGGACTTGCATTCCTTTATTATGCTATGGTATAATGGTTCAGCTGAAAGTACTTTTCATTTTAAATGTTGGACTCAAATATTGCTGCAGGGTATTGCAGATGTTCACAAATGAAGGCAGTGACAAAAAAAGGAAAAAAATGAATTCATTTAGTAACTCAGCTGCTGACTCAGCTGCCAGGCTGCTAACATCCTGCTGGTTGTAATATCTGCAGCATTATAATTATCCCAGCTGGGATTTTAGAGAAAAAACATGCCACCTGAGGTAAAAAGCCACAAATCTTGATTTCTATAGTGTTTGGGATAAGGAAAACTATTCCTATTTAGTCCCAATCCCTGCAAACAGCTGTATAAAAACATAATTTGAATTTCTGTTAGCATTGCTTAATGGATGTACAGTATGCCTCTCTTAAAGGAACAAAGACTTTTGTCTTTACTATGAGACACTTGTATAGTCATAGTGAGTTAGTGTCTGTGACCATACGGTAACAGAGTAAACACTCATACAGAATATATTCAGACAGGCTTATTATGTGTCTATGGTCATATTAAAATACAAGCAGAGCTGTTTAAAGACAATGTAATGCTGATATCCTTGCAAAGTAATTGAAACCTTCTAAACGTGTGTTTAAGTGGATGCTGTCTGCAAAATAGACTTGTGTTTGTGTGCTTCAGTCTTTCAATTTCTCCCTTAGCCTTTTTGCTTCTCTCTGCTGTCTCATCCAGTTTGGGCTCAATGTTTTGTTTACAAGGTCTTGTTTCCTGTTTCTTTTTCACAGGATCTACACAGGACAGTGAGCAGGCCAGAAAGTCTGTGAGAAGTCCACTTCAGGCCCTCTATACTACTGATCCAGTGAGTACCAACCAGAGGATCTATCTGTATGCAGCCCACCAAAAAACAGTTACTGAATCCATTTCCATACAAATTGCTGGTGTAAAATAAGTTTGTTGAGTAACAACAAAAGTCAAAACAAACATACGCAATACTCTTCTGCATTTTGACACCTTGACACCTTGATGTTCATTTTAATGCGTTCTTAATTGACTTGTTAGCCATTAATTTGAGATATGTGTAGATGCAGTAAAGTCCTTTGACATTCCAAACATCTAAGGGTGGTGTGCTTACACCTAATGTACCATGGTCTCCCATAAACAGCTGACACAGCTGATAAATTACTGAAACAGGGGGCCATAAAATGTATTTGAATGCCTAAAACATATGCTGAATGTGTCATGCTTGGTCCTAAAATGGCAACTAAGGGCAACTAAGGTCAAGTCAAGACAAGATCAGA
This sequence comes from Parotocinclus spilosoma, assembly GCA_033117975.1. Classification (NCBI taxonomy): domain Eukaryota; kingdom Metazoa; phylum Chordata; class Actinopteri; order Siluriformes; family Loricariidae; genus Parotocinclus; species Parotocinclus spilosoma. The sequence goes on from JAVSBV010008724.1 coordinate 5,416, forward strand.
AAGACCAATAAGACTTTACGATTTAATAGACTGGCCGGGTATGCAAAGCGAAACCCTTGCACTTCTACACTGAGTAGTATGCACTGGTCCATTGTACAGCATTGTGTGCTTAAGCATGGACTGGTTGTTATTTAATGTGATTTAAAGTCAACATTTCAAGTATGCAACATAACACTTAAAATTCATAGGGATTCTGAAATCACTGGCTACAATCACCAAAGATATGTTTGGAGAAAAACACAGCATTTCAAGAAAGAATAGGACATCTTGCCATCTGTTCTTTTATGGGTTAGGGTGAAGAAACCAGTGGGCACTGGAAGCAGTGTGTAGATAAAGGGAAAATGGATTTTAATAAATAGCAACAAACCTTGAAACCAGTGTCCCATGGTCAATGAAGAAATTAAAGATGAAACAAGGTTAGATGTTACAGCAGGATGATCAAAAGACACAGCAGATAAACATTTTTGCAATGGACTTTCTAATTTATCTTTTTTTTTTAAGCGTTTCTAATTTTTAATGTTGCTTGGATATCAAACATGCTCTGTCATGAAAGGAGATCTATTCCTAAACATCTGAGTTCCCTGGGCAGCTTTGACTGTTTTGTAGAAGAGCTTCATCCAGTCAGTTACTAACAGGACATTACCAGTACCTGATTTAATTCAGTGAATAATTGAATTGAATTGAATTGAATTTGAGTTGAATGAATCATAACCAATAATGAATTGGATTTATAGCCAAAGCTCATTGTTATGAATAATATTTTGTTTAATATTTTTAATTAACTGGTGTAATTGAATAATGTACTTTGGAAATATTTTAAATAAATAATAAATTGCTGTCCATGCTTTGGATTTCAGCTATAAAATGGCATGTTTGCAGTACAAACACAGAACCTCACTTTAATTACATCTTCATCTAGCTTTTACAGCAACAGTTTTGTTGACTTATTTTCCTGAACCTTTTAAAATGCTAAACTTGGACATTGTAAGATTGTAGTTATAAGTCACTCTGGATAAGTGTAATATTGTTTCATAATACGGTATACTAGCTATTAATAAATAGACCAATCACAAATAATAAAATAAATCCTGAAAAACAGTCACTGGACCTGATTATTTGACAGCCAACACTGTAATTAGCAGCTTGTAACAGACATTGTTGCTTAGTGTAACTATTATGATTACACTTTTTTCCTCCTATGATGATAAACCATCATAGGGGGCCAGGTTTAGTCCTGCTTTGCTCTTTGGTCTAGTATAAAATGTTTCCAGTTGGCATCTCTGCCATGTATCCCAGGTCTGATTAAATGACATGCAATTATTATAATGGGTTATGAAAGGTACATGTGATTAAGTACCTAACTAATATAGTTTTTACACCACTTATGTGTAAATGTCCTGCAGAAAGAAACACTTTTGTTGATAAGAGAGGTCAACAGAGAATAGCCAGACTGGGTCAAGTTGACAGAACGACTATGTTAACTGTATCTGTAAAGCAAGCAAAAAAAGAACATCACAAAGGGCTAAAATGGAATGGCCCAAATAAGGTCTTCAGTGAGTATTTTTAAATTGAATGTGATGTATCTTAAGAATGACTTAAACTGTTCCGTTGGTGTACCATTGTTACAAAGTAAAGCTATTAAGCAAACATGTACATTGAGCAGTCTAAACTAATTTCCTTACCATTTGATTTTTTCTAATCCCATGCATCACTTTATTGCATTATTGCATAATTTGAAGGAATAAAGTATGAGGCAATAAAAAAAACAGGAGCTTTTTTTTTACAGGGAAGTTTGTTGTTATAGATTATTCTATGTGCTCCTGTTAATGTCACATCAGGATCACCAGTGCCACTATTTGTTCTAGAGCCAATATTTTTTTAAAGTCCTGTTTTAATGTCTATGTTTATTTAATGTTTAGATCTATACTATACTATACACAAAATTAGGTTATACTTCAAAATGAAACATCCCATCATGAAATATCCCCCAATTTCAGTGAGCAGAAACATAAAACCTAGTGCTATATTGCCCATTATTTTCTCCCGTTCTCTGTCTTTGTAAAAGTAATTCTGAGCTTTCAGGTTACTCTTAGTTTGAGTTTGAAGATAAATGGCTCATAAGTGCCCTTCAGCAGTGCATGTGCGTTCAGGCTAGCCAGCATGTTAAGCAAGTGCCTTTCTACATGGCCACATATTTTCCTCACTTTCACTTAGGCATTAAACAGTTATTTCACATAACCGCACATATCGTTGAAAGGCACGTGTGTATGGAGTTCACTCTAAAGTAGCCATAAACAAAGAGATCGAGAGTGGATTGTTTTGACCTAAACCCCCCAATTGGGGGGAAACACACTTCAAAAGACAAAGCATCCCTCTGAGATAATGACAGGCCTGCTTGGTTTCACTTTGTTTATGTTATTCTCTATAATTTATGGATCGCTCTACCACAGACACGTCTCCGGTGAAGTTATGACAGGGTAACAGCTGGGCTTCCTGCGCTTGTCAGAATTCCCCAGCAATCAGGACTGTCATTGAATGATTTCCATTAAGTGCAGCACCGACAGCTGCACTGAGAATAAAGGCCTGAGAATTAGTTTATGTCTACTCAGGACAGAGGTAAATACGCAGTATGCAACGCAATGCATTAGTGGAAAATTCCTTGTAGTTTAAAATGTTTGCCACCCAGTGCTTTGAAAGGGAGTTTTTTGGCCATTGTCTGAACTTGTACGTTTGATTTGGCCCACACCAGGAGAAGCAAATTGAACCTTCCTCTGATATAACTGTCAAACTGAAAACTGAGCATTAAAGTCTTACTCTTAAAGATTTAATTCATTACATGGCAGGTAAAATGTGGCACTAGTGACATTACTTCAGCTTCTAATTTATTTCTGATAAAGGGAACACAGTGGAACCTCGGAAATCAGCTGCTTCTTTAGTCAGCCAAGACACATTTAAGACGCATCTTTAGTTTTGCCGTTGGCAGCAAAGTCTCTTCCTTGTAAAAGATCTGACAGGCGATCCTAAGGCTTGAAAGAGGAATCCAATTTAGACTCCCCACCACCACCCCCTTCTGCAAGTGCTAGTATGCCAACAGCTCACCTCATAACAAGGTGCTATTAATTGAAAATTGAAAATTCAGTTTATATGTGTAATGTTTAAAAGACACTTTGCGGTGGCACGGCGGTGCAGTGGTAATTACATGCAAATATAGGTGAAAAATAAACTAAAATGGGAACACATTACATTACTTCTTATGAGGAATCTAAATCAGACTTTGACAAATCACTTCAAATCACTTTGACTAAAACATTCAGAGTTAACTGGCTGTATAAGGAAGCTTTTACATCATTATGTGTATTATCTCTCTTTTTCCCTATCTTCCACACTTAGACAGAGCTGTCCCCACTTCAGCTGATGCACCAAAGTCGGCGTGAGCAGCTGGAGGAAGTGTGCCAGGCTTACACTAACAAACGGCGTGTCCTGGTCCCAGAAGACCTTAAGCACCTGATAGTGGATGATCGGCATGGCCTCCTTTACTGCTATGTGCCCAAAGTCGCCTGCACAAACTGGAAGCGCGTCCTGATGGTCTTGACAGGAGAATCGAAGCGTGACCCTCTGCAGATTCCCGCAAATGAGGCACACGTCCCAGGCACTTTGCGTACTCTGTCTGAGTACTCCAACTCTGAGATCAACCAGAGACTACGCACATACTTGAAGTTCGTGTTTGTGCGTGAGCCCTTCGAGCGACTCGTCTCTGCATACCGAAATAAGTTCACTCGCAGCTACAACACGGCCTTCCACAAACGCTACGGCACCAAGATCATCCGGAGGCACCGTGCTGAGGCAAATCCTGAGGCACTGGAACGCGGCGATGATGTCTCCTTCTCAGAGTTTGTACACTACCTGGTGGACCCGAGCACGCAGCACGAGGAGCCATTTAACGAGCACTGGGAGCGGGTGTACTCGCTCTGTCACCCCTGTCTAATCCATTACAACATTCTGGGCAAGTACGAGACTCTGCAGCAGGACTCCAGCTATGTGCTAAAACTGGCCAGTGTAGATGACGAGGTAACGTTTCCCAGCTCTGCCAAAAACGCACGGACAACAGCAGACATGGTCGCCAGCTACTTCAAGAACATCAGTCCAGTCTATCAGAAAAAGCTGTACAACCTGTACAAGATGGATTTTCTGCTTTTTAACTACTCAGTGCCTTCCTATTTGAGGTTCACATAAGGCCTGGTGCCTTCACAAACAATTTCAATTAGATTTTATTTCAAATGTTTGTTTGCCAGTATTTATGTATTAGGAGAAACTTTTTCATCCATTGAATTTCAATGAAATGTGAACTTTTTAATTACCACACTAACACTTTTTCAGTGTTTCCGGTATGATACTTTAAGCCCCAGTCAGGTTAGTGAGATTTTACAAGCAAAATCATATTTTATTGAAAATGTATTTCATATTCTGCATCTCAGATACCCTGTATGAATGGGCTTTTCAATCAGTTTTACTTACTTCAGAAAGTTTTACTTTCGTGAATGCTGGCATATCTATTTGTGCTGTAGATCAGTAGCAAAACGGATCTCTGAACTATGTTCCTTTGTACTGAACACAGTAGACCATAAAAGGAACTTGATAAGTGTGCTTTTTATGTTAATCTATTTTTTATTTTCATAAAATAATGTCAGCAGTTTGCATTACTTGGTTTCGTACACCGGGTTTCTGAATGACCATCTTAAGTTGGCAAGAAAGAAAGATGCACAGCAAACTTCCAACATATTTTGTTTTCAAAGCTGCAAAACCATAATAAATAATCCAATCTGCAGTTATTCCAGTACAATGGCTGGAATTGTGCACAAAAGTTAAACACTTTTTTGTCGGCAAACACCCATTGCAAATTGTTCAGGCCTAATTTACAAGGAGATGCAAGCTGTTAGTTTCTAGTGTGGCCTTGGTTTTAATGTCACGTGGCAATATAAATACAGCTGTAAATGTGACTGATGGACTGCCCTAATAAAAGAACATCTCACTTTCAGTGCAATGGAAGGTCATATTCTAATTTTCTTTTATTGCTTTGAGGTTAAGCAAGTCATCGGGAAAAGACACCGGAGGTTTCACCTTGGCTTCTCAATTCATAAAGTTGTCAAGATACGGGTTCAGTTGACTGAACACACTGCTGTTCTCTAAGCTTTAGATGACCACCATGTGTGTCAGGATACTGCACAGTGTGTGCTCAGTGTTCAAAATGCTTTTAATACTGGCTGTCATAAGGAGAGCCTACTGTTTTCAGCTAGTACTGTGTGGATGAAGGGTTTAGAACTTGGAAACTGTGAATTAAAATTACTACTGTCTGAGAGAAAAGACACATTTGCTATGCTGCAAGGCATGGCGTGTTTTCAAATAATACAGAAGTTAATTATATACATGTTTGGAGAACTACTCCAGTTCACAACATTTAACTCCAGCATTACACTAATTTATAATTAAGCATGGCACATCTTTTATGTGCAATATTGACTTAAAAATTATATCTCTCAATTTTCTGGGATTTTCAATATTGATAATTATAAATACTTTGGAAGTGTATATATTGGGCCTATGGTATTAAAAAGTTATTTTAACCTATCTCTCTGAACCACATGAATTGACATTGTGTCATTATGTTAATTATGTAATTGGTCTCAGCATTCATTATGCCTTGCCATCTGTTGCTTTTCTAGTTGTAAGGCACTTTTTTCTTGCAAAATGTTTCCTTGGCTGGTACCGTGGCTGGTTTAAGCCTGGTGTGTACAGCTGACTCCTAAATTTGTTCATAGATTCAATCTTCTCATAGGGTCAGGAATTGTTCAGAGTCTGGTCTGCTAATGTATTCCAAGTTTCCATTCCAAAATGGTGGAAAGAGTGTTAATCTTTAAGCTGTGTGATTCATGAATGTTAAGCAGTGTGGTACTCCTGTCAGCCAAGCTTCACCATAATTGGACAATAGAACATTGGAAAAAACATTGCACAATATGGGTCCCTTAATTCCAAATGACTATTGTATTAATGCCACAGTCTACTTGAGTGCTGTTGCTGACCATTTTCATCCTTTATGACCACAGTGTTCTCATCTTCTGATGGCTACTTAAAGCAGGGTAATATAACATGACTCAAAACATATTAAACAGGTTTTTTGAACACACAAGTGAGTTTACCAACACCTTTGGGATTTGTTAGAAGAGGATATTCACATCATGAATGTGCAACTAACAGATCAGCAGGACCTACATGAAACAATCATGTCAATATGAACTAAAATCACTTGTTGAATCTATGCCATGGACAACTGTGGCAGTTCTGAAGGCAAAACTGGGTGGAACATGCTACTAGCAATGTGTAACTTGTTTTTATATTACTTTTAACATGGTTATATTTATGTAGGTCCCATTCATGCTCTGGTCCATCAAGGTACAAACTCATCAGGACCTCTGAAGGAGTCCTGTGGTATCTGGCACCAAGACATTAGCTGCAGATCCTTTCAGTAGTGTAAATTGTGAGGTGGGGCCACTGTGGATCTGACATGTTTGTCCAGCACATTCCACAGATTCTTGATCATATTGAGAACTGGGTGATTTGGAGGCCAAGTCAACACCTGGAACTTTATGCCAGCCTCCTTAGTCCACTTTCTGCAGTGTGTAAGGGCACGATACACTGCTGAACTAGGCCACTGTTAATAGGGAATACGGTTTTGATGAAGGGGAGTATTTGTCAATGTAATTTCCACTTGAAAGCCAAGACCCTCACTGTCAATGTTAATCACTTCACCTGAGAGTGGTTTTAATGTTATTGCTAAATGGTGTACACCATTAGTTAAAATTCTTCTATTTCACATGTTCAAATGTAATACACTGCTTTCCTTAAAAATATAATGACCCCCAAACTCATCTCATCACACTCGTCAAAGCACTGCAATATTAGTATCAAGTAATGCTGCATGACATATACAATAGTTTCCTTCACAGCCACCTGGCCTATACCCAATTGAGCATTAGTGAGGCACTTGAAGACAGAGAAAGCCAAGCACTGGGTAACATCACAAGATGTTTCAAGATGACCATGGATCATCATATATATCTATATCTATCTCTCTCTCTCTCTCTCTCTCTCTCTCTTTCTCTTTCTATATATACAGTGAGTCCAAGAAGTATTTGATCCCTTGCTGATTTTCTTTGTTTGCCCACTAATAAAGACACTATCC
>JAVSBV010008735.1:0-12652 GCA_033117975.1 Parotocinclus spilosoma
GGCGACTTGTGGCTTCTTTTTCTTATTCGCTCTCATGTTCTTTGGTCCGATTAAGCGGAATTTTGGTCCAAATAAGCAAATAACATTACACGTACATAATAGGATTTGTTTCAGTACTTTAGGATTTGGTCCGAATAAGCGGATGGTCCCATTAACCGGATTTGACTGTATATCATTTCCCCTGTTGTTTCGGAAATAAAAGGGTGTCCTATGCCTTTGACTTTGACCCTGTACTTGTATCCAGATAAGGAGCTGGATCTAAGCTCTGCTGTGGATCTTCTATTTAGAATTGCCATGTAGATGTTCCTGTGTTGTAAAAATCGTTTTTCTTCACACATTTCAGTGGGACGGCTTATTCCACCAGGACCTGAGCACCCATGAACAGTCGCTGGTCTTTGTTAAGAGAATGCTGGTACTTGCCGTGTCTTCTATAACATACCTGCGAGGGATCTTCCCTGAAGATGCGTATCGATCTCGCTACTTAGAAGGTGACAGATAGCACTCTGGATTTTCCAGCTGAACCTGAAACCATTTTGCTGTTTGTTAAAGAGCTCACCTGATCTGCACAGAGCCTCATCTGAAACTCCACGTGACATTTTTTTAGATAAACTGGAATGCCAAGTACATATCTGGCCTCATCTAACAACATGTGGCTGAATATAACACTTGTAAATATAAGTACATTAACCTATAATGATTAATCAGTGAAGTTTATTAAGTTACATCCATATGTGTGAGAAGCTCTGGCAAAAGCAAAAGCAGGCGCCTCTCACCAGGGCGGTCACTGAGCCACGGTCAGTTGAAGTAAAAAAATCTGTACCCTTTCAAAAGTGAGACCTCTGGCATTTTTTTTTTAAATCTCACTTTTAAAAAAACATTAATACTCTTCGACCTCAACCAGCCACAGTTTAACACCTGCTCTGGTGTATATAGCACCTGATCTATTAAAGTACAGGGTAAATTGTCAAATTAATTCCCTTCCATTCATTTAGTGAATAAAAAGACATTAACTTTCCTTCCCAAAAAAGAGAGTGATATTCTGACTAAAAGTTTGCTTTAAAACCATGTTTTTGAGAAGTATTAATTAAGAACAAAGCTCAAGAATGATGAAAATCACTTAAAATCTACCCAATTTGCCATTTGTTTTGAAAAAAGGCACCATTGGAGTAACGCTAAAAGCCACCCCTCAAAATTTGCCTTTCGACATCATCTATATAAATATGCAAAAGTTATGCTTAATTAATTAATTTAATCCGAACAGCCAATCTTACAAATCTCAGAAGTTTTAAAAGTCAAAACATAGTCAATTTTTATCCTGTTCTAATTTTTTTTCTCTCAGTCTCTAATTTAAGCATTAGATAAATTTAGGTTTTTGCTAGAAGAGCCTGTTTTTACCAGAGTCTTTCAAATATTTACATTGTCCACAATTTCCGGTGAACATTCCAGAGTAACATCTGCTACCTAACATCAAGTAACGTCAGATTTTTGTACCCATGTTTGAATGATAAGCTCTTTTAATATTATTACTTTGTGTCATGTCTAACCAAGTTTATTAAATCTATATTTTACATTTAAGATCTGTGCATCAAAGTCCTTAGAGAGGACTGTTCCTCTCCAGGAGCCTGCAAAATTGTTAAGTGGTGAGTGTCTTATTTCATTCATTCATGCAGTATGAGTGATTAGGAAGGCTGTAAGCAATAACTGGTCAGTAGTGGTGGAACCCAAACAGGGCATGGAGTACCCATTGGGCCCACCTTAGGGTCTGTGGTGTGTGACTCATATCAGGGGTGTCACTGTCAGTTGCTCCTTTGTTTCATTTTACTTTTTGGTAACTTACTCTCGAGATCAAAATAAGCAAACACAGCTCAGCTTTGTGTGTTTATGGTATCTCACACTTTAATCCAGAAACTGTTCCAATCGTCTGGTGCTAAACTATTCAGTAATACATGATGTGAAAAAAGACCTTGATAAAACCCCACAGAGTTGATAATCAGTCTAAGAGTACGTTGTTCTTTTCTCCAAGGTTAATGGGCTGCTTTGATGCACTGGAAAAGAGATATGTAAGTCCAGCACGTTATTTAAGTCCTGCGTTGTTATTATAGGAAAGCATTTTACTAATTATTACTGATTTGTTATTTGTTACAGCTGCAAATTGTGCTTATTGGGGTGAGTGTAATTACAAGACTGACTGAGATATATGACAAACGTATGCTTTAGGTGTGTGGTTAATTATTTATTCCTTTTATTAATCAGGTGCACCGGGACCCAGATGACAATAATGTAGGTTTTCAAATGTGAATAAATCACTTTGACATTAAGTTTCTCTGTAAAAATGTAGCATTTTACTCTTTTTGTTACCATAAATGTTTGTGCATCTGTACTGTGTAGTTGTTGGAACAGGACGTAGCAATATTTAACCGCTTTTTGACGTTTTCAGCACGTCATAGAGTCTTACCAATTCAAATTCAAATATACAGCACAAGGGCCGCAAATGGACGTCCTCAGGTAAGATCATGCAAAGAACCTAAATTATGAGAATGTTACGCCGCTTAAAGAGAAGGTTTAATAAATTCATTCATTTTGGAATAGTTTAAGTGTTGCACTCACTGTGAGGCTGATGTAGGGCAGAGTCAGAGGTTTAAAGTTTATAAACATGTCTTAGCTGATGGAGTTCATATGTCAGTGAGGGAATGTATGAGAACAGTTATTTTCAGCAAGCCACTTCGGAACAGGAAAGCTAGTGGAATTTCCTCTCTTACAGGACAGATAAAGACACTGCAGGTTCATTACTGTAATGTAGAAGTGTGATTCTTTCCTTATTAAAATAATTTACCCACTTAATGCAAGGGTTACAGTTGGGGATACCATTTACGGGAACATTTCATTGACATAATTACTGTCGCTTATTAAGGTACAGTTACACTTTACCCAACCTTAACCTCAGAAACCAAAATGAAACCTTTTCTCAATAAAAGCAGCAGTTTTTGTAAAAAAAAAACAAAAAAAACAACAACAACAAAAGAAGCAAATGAAGTTGTGAAGCCTAGTAAAATATCCCTTACTCCAGGGGATATGTGGTCCCCACAACTAACGTAAACACAACTAACGTAAACACGTTAAAGAGACCAGCTGATTTAGCACTTGTCTTTGGAATGGGGGGAGGATACCAGAGTATCCAGAGAAAATCCACACCGGTTCAGGGAGAACGTGCAAACTCTGTGCAAGTCCAGACCAGGATCTGTGAGGTGTCTGTGCTAACCACTTGAACCTAGATAGCGTGACGGTTTTTAAAGAAATATGTAGTTTTGTGTTTCAAATGTTACAATGTTCTATAGTGAAACCCAGAGTCTGAACTCATCAGCTTTTTCTGTTTAAGAAATGAAAATGTGGAGATGAGGGTGACCATGGAGGAAACCAGGAAGGCCTCGGTTCTCCTGATCAGGAAGCTATTCCTGCTCATGCAGAATCTGGACACACTGCCTGATGACGTCTCGCTCACCATGAAGCTTTACTACTACGATGATGGTAAAACAGACACCTGCTGCTTGATGTCATGTGTTTCTGATTGTGGGTAACTATCAGCAGAGTGGTATAAAAATGCAGTGTCACAAAAGTAATAATGGAAAAACGATATTATATTTATAGACTATATGGGCGGCACGGTGAGTTGCACTGGCACCTTACAGCAAGAAGTTCCTGGGTTTAATGGTAAAACAGCCTGGGTCCTTTCTGTGCCGAGTTTGCATGGGTTTACTCCGGGTACTCGTTTCCTCTACAGTCCAAAGACATACCTGTTGGTTAATTGATTACTCTAAATTGGCATCAACCTGAGTGTATATACTGTATGTGACTAGTCTTGAGATAAGTTACCCTGTGTGTGTCGTGAGATGGCCTCTGATGCCAATACCAACATTAAATAAACCAAATAAACAAACAATTACAGACTACATAACCAAATGTTTGTGGACTCCCAAAGATTCCATTTAAAACACGGGTATTAGTGAGGATATTGTCCCTACATTGCTGCGTCACTCTTCTGAGAAGGTTTCCCGCTTGATTACATGTTTGAATGCTTCACATTATGAACCTGTTAGCGGTGGGTACGATAGCAGTCAATAATTAGAACGAGTGTCTACATGATGCTGGCGTGGTTTAATAGGGTTTATCTTTTATGGAAATGTCCTCACTCACTGGACTCGGTTATACTTGGTTGTATTTCTAATAATCATTCATGTCTGAATTAAGAATTTGCCTCAAACGTGACAGTGACCCCAGCAGACTACGAGCCGCCAGGCTTTAAGGAGGGTGTGTGCGACAGCTTTTGGTTCGAGGGCACGGCTGTGCACTTCAGAGTGGGCGACCTGCACACCCCTTTCCACGTGCTGAAAGTCGGAGTGGCAGCAGAGCAAGGCCGTGTGAGCAAACTGCAGGAGGGCAAGCACGTGAGAGAGAGTGTCCATGAGCCCATGGAGGAGGTGAGACGACTCCATTGTAGATAGCTTTTAGATCACGTGTTACTGAAGTGTTTGTACTTCTCAATGGACGTACCCCTAAGGGTATGTACTGTATATCCTGATATCTGAAAGAGCAAAGAAAACTCTACAGTGTGTTGACCCATATTCCAACAGATAGTTTCATTTCTGTTACAGGTAGCTGGACAACATAGCAGGGAGGATCTGCCATCTGAGGACGGTACGTTCAGTGTCTCTGGAAGCCTTTACACAGATTTATGGTAAACGTGTCATATCTGTAACAATCTCTTGCAGAATCAGCCATGCAGTTCAAGCAGCCCACAAGAGCCCTGGTTAAGGTAGATATGATATGATATGATATGATATGATATAGGATAAGATGTGATATGATTCCTCACACATCAGCTTTCAAACACTTGGAACCACCAAGATTTAAAATGAAAGAACCATTATACACATGAATTCCCGAGACTTGTTAATTCTGTACCTTAATATAAAGAATAAATGTCTTGGTGAATCCAAACACTGGGTTACATCTATAACTTTTTAAGCAAACCTAAACATTTGATATTGTATTATCAGAGAGGAGGCAACAAACTGACAAAGAAGAAGAAGAAGAAGATGAAATTTTAACAACCTCCTTTATTTCATCTGAGGTGGAGACTTCGGAGGTCGTATATTCCTTAAGTCTCTCTTTACATATTTATTAATTGCACAATTGGTCATAAGGTTAATTACTTATTAGAAGTTGTTACACATTTATAATGCTAGTATTTTCACACAGGAAATGTTTTCAGGTTAAAAACACCAACTGATTGAATGGAGCTTCACAGTAGTATTACTATAATATAAAATGTATTTAACTTATACAAACAGCACCATGGCAAATTCCTACTGCACTCTGTCCAATTAGTTTGTAAATCCTTACATTATTTTATTAAACTGCTTGTCTGTACATGTGAGATTAAATACAAGATCTTTCCTTACAAATCATTACTGTGCAATTGTGTGCTTGATACATTTTAACTTCTGCATTAACAAAAATACAGTTTAGTGTTATCACAGTATCATTAGTATTTAATAAGTGTCTGTTAAATGCAGTAAATGTGTTGAAAGTAGGGAAGTGGAAGTTACTGAAAACACCACATTCAAATGGCTGTGTAATGAAGGGTAAAAAGTGAAACAAGAGTAATTAAGTTGCTTAGAACAAATACCAGTCAGTGCAAAAGTGTACTCTCACACAATCTGAACGTACACATTAGAATTAGGACAGACCCTATGTGTTTAAAAGAGACTCTCCACATCCCCCATCTCGACGACTACAGTCTTGAGCTGAGAATAGAACTCGATCGTCACCTGTCCGTTTTCTCTTCCTATACCTGCAAGGACAGAAGACAATCAGAAAACCTGTCCTCCTGTCTGTGGTATTATTCATTTAACATGCATTATCTGCCACAAATATTGGTCAAATTCTCACAAGAACTGCTGGACAATATTATCCTGTCCATGCCCCATCATTGCCAGTGTGTTTTGGCACTCTTAGGTGACCATACACCCTACTAAACAGTCAATGTGGGGGGACTCTGGTCCAGCTCAACATGCTTCTGTTTAACCCTATGAATATATCACTTACTACTCAATCGCCATAACTGAGTTTTCATCTCATTTATGTAAAGAAACTTGATGATCTTTCTGATGATCTTGTTTAATGAAATGAAATGCTTCTTGTTTTAATCGCTTTATATTAATTTCAAAATATCACCTCATTTTGATGAGAAGCGTATATATATCTTTCCAAGCTGAGGCATGATATGGAGCCTAAGGGCCTTGCACAAGGGCCAAACAGTGGATTTAGAATATAAAGCTGTGCCTTTTGATCCACTGACCATTAACTGTAAATGCTATACATGGGTATCATAAACTTGAGAATCCCAATTTTTATTGAACAAGTAAACACTTGTTTTTATGGTTTTATTGTTGTCCTGAAGCTTACCTGAAGCTTTATAGCCTCCAAATGGCACTTCTACAGGTGTAACATTGTAGTTGTTAATAAAACAGGATCCAGCCTGCAGGTTTTCAACCACTCGGTGTGCCCTCTTAATGTCTCTAATGAAAGAAAGACACAGCACGATATTAGGTTGCCCATGTTTACGATGATTTATTATTATGATTTATATATATAAGTAATAATCATTTAGATATCATACAGTATTCAGGTTTCTCCAATGATATAGAATCCTTGTCTTACTATTACATTACACCCCATTAATTAGTGGAGTCTCAAAAATTAAATTGTTTTGCCTGCTGATGCTGAAAACCTAACGAGCTGTTTAGAAATGGATATCAAGCCCTCTAGTGCTCAAAACTTGAATTTCAGCTAAAAAATGTCATTTTAAGAAGTACTAATCCTACTTTGTGGTTTCTTCCCTCCTCAGAATTCCTGAGTAGTACAAATGACACTCTCATCCAGAGATCTATTTTTTGTTTATGACTAAGACATATGGGATATGTCATATTCAGGGCTGGTCTGAGGAACAAGACAACAGGTCTCGACAGGTTAAGTGGCACAATGCCCCCCCATGTTTAATATAGCCAGTACTAGGGTTGCTTGTTTGATAAAGACTGAAATTCATGAATTAACATAAAGGCCATTACCTGGTGAAAACTCCAGCAGCAAGCCCCATGATGGTGTCATTGGCCCTTTGAAGAACCTCCTCCTCTGTATCAAAGGTCAACACGGACATCACAGGCCCGAAGATTTCCTCTCTCACACACGCCATGTCATCTGTGCAGCTGTCTAGAAGTCACTCAATCAAAAGAACAGAGGTACAGATACGGTTCTTAAAAATGCCTTGGCTTCGTATCTCATATATACATTTATAATGTACATACAGAGAGAGAGTGTGGTTTCTGTGGATAAAAAAGGACCTATCGATAAAAATGTTCAGAAGTGAGTTTGCAGTTAACTGACCTTTACACCACACTGAGCCATTTGAGAAAATACCACTGATCATATTGATCTGTTTTTGCAGTAGAATCGCTGATCATTGCTTTAAAATCAACTGAAACGCAATCGCTCACCAAGCACACACGGGGTCATGTAGTATCCATGTTTAAGTCTGGGGTCCGCTGGCATCAAATGCTCCCCTCCACACAGCACACGCGCCCCCTGAACAGAAAAAAAATATGTACCCTGCTTAAAATAATAAGGAGATATAAAATGAAGGTATATTGCATGGTGAAGTGTCCCCTAGTTTGTGTGAGCAGTATATATCATGCTGTATCATTTCTCTGACCTAAACCGTTATGAAACCCTGTGGGTGAGCTGAACAGGAGACTGATACCACAGTGAAATGAGAAGTCATGGTTAACCGCTTAAGAACTTCCCAAGTCATTTAAAGTAAAAGAGAAATACGCTTCGATTGAACAACGTTAATATAATTTGCTGGGGTGAAAATCAATCTGACGTTATTCTCCCATTCTTAGGTTGGAATCGAACCGGATCGAACCAGTGCTGCCCCACCCTGAAGGATACATTGTTTTTATTCCTTTTGGTTGCTCATTACTGCACCGAATGTCTCAATAAGCTCTACACCCTGTTCCACAGAGCTGTTCACCACCTTCAGTCCAGAGACTCAATGTTACTTTGATGTTATCAGCATTCATTTGCCCCATACTAGGTTCTAGAAAAGGAAGTCTTGCTTTATACTAGGGCTGGCTCGATACAATGTTTTTATGCCCGATATCGATAATGTGAATATCTGATGATACCGATATCAGACAAATACGCTGCTACCATCTCTCAAAACACTGGCATTATCCAATGCTAGCTGTCAGTTTTAAGTCCAAAGTTCCACCTATTGCTCACGTGACAGATCTCGGTTTATGGCGTGTCGTCCAAATTGTTGTAAAGCTTAACGATATTGGATTAAACTGTTATTTCCCCATCCGATCTCTTGTCAGTGGCTATATTATATTATATGAATGGACCAAGCTTGCACCAATACCAGTCAAGCACTCACACTTGTTCAATTAAGAGCAACCAAGGTGAGAATACAGGAGTACAGGAAAGCATGCCACTAATTGCATACTGAAAATGATTACAATGATTGAGTGGCAACAGGGGCATTTAGGTCAAGCCAAAAAACTCAATACATGTAGAATTGGGCTCAAACACCTAATGCCTCGATTAAACTTAAAATGAGCCGATTAGATAACAATAACAGTGAAACGCTTACAACAAATAAAGCCAACTGGACGTGGAACCCGTTCACAGTGAACTGAAGTGCCGAGGTGCTCGTGTTGGTGCCGTACCTCTCTCTTGGCTTGCTCCACATATCTCAGAACTTTATCTAGATGGGATTGGCTGACCAGAGGTCCCATGCGCGTCCCCTCGAGCAGGGGGTCACCAATCTGGATTGCTGCTGTTCTTCTCACCACCTCCCTCAAAAACTGGGGAACGATTGTCTTCTGTACAAACACTCTGGTCCCGTTACTGCACACCTGTCGCCAATAAATTGAGTCAAAACTGATCCTGTTAATTTTACTCCCCGTTTGCGTTTTTTTTAAATTCAGTACCTGGCCCTGAGACAAAAAGTTGGCCATAAGCGCTCCCCTGATGGCGTTCTCTAGATCACAGTCCTCAAAAATGATCAGTGGAGATTTACCACCAAGCTCCAGAGTCACCGGTTTCACACCTTTGGAGGCCATTTCCATAATCTGCAAGGACAAACAAACATGCCATTTAGCTGAACCCACACACCACAGAATCACTTATATATGAGAGCATAAAGTACAGACTCCTTCCCCTAAAAATGCATGGTAATCTTTCTGTACCTTCTTTCCTGTCTGGACACTCCCGGTGAAGGACACCTTTGCCACAGCAGGATGTTGGCACAGCAGAGAGCCCGTCTCCTGAGCACCCTGGACCACGTTAAAGAGACCAGCAGGAACGCCAGCCTGGGCGTAGATCTCAGCCAGAAGCACCGTGCTCACCGGGGTCACCGGAGATGGCTTGAACACCATCGCATTTCCTGCAAAGGACAACAATGTTTTGACCCCAGCTATCAGGGGTGGAGGCGAGTTTGCATCTTGAAACGGGTGCCAGTCCATTGTAGGGCTAAGTATGGGTCTCTGTCCCAGCCTGGCAGGATTAAGACTAGCATTTCCAACTACAGACTTTTTAATTAATTAATTAATTAATTAATTAATTAATTAATTATTTATTTCCTTTCAGGCATATGACCAAATCAGAGGCATTTTGTTGGTTTCTGCAGAGAACAAATTGTACCAAGCATTCTGAAGCCCACATGGCAGGCATGACTTCATATGAGCAGAAATATGTATCCTTTTCAAAGCATAGTTTTATAACATAAAACATTAATTGCATTACAGTGTTTAATAATTATGTTCTATTAATTAAGTTAAAAATAAAAAATTTTAAGCTATAAAAAATAACTAAGGCTGTGATCTTTCCAGATCTCCCGCACTCAACGTAGATAATAAACCCATTTATTTCAATTACTTTAAACTGATTAATATTTCTTCGCTCACCATACATAAGCTCCCTTTTAACACAGACTAGGCCCTTTCTTAACTCAAGTCTCTGACACTCTCACTCTCACCTTCTTGCACTAATTAGTGCTGACCCACAGAAGATAAAGCCGCTTACATTTCTACCATATTACACTTTGGCATTTTTACCACAGGCAAGAGCTGGTGCCGATTTCCACGCTGCGATTTGGAAAGGGTAATTCCAGGCTCCGATTCCAACACACACTCCCAGCGGCTCCCTGCGAGTGTAGGCAAACGATCCGCCCGGCAGCAGCACGTGCTGCCCTAAATATAGAATATATCAATAACATGGTTTTGTTAGAAATACTTTTCATTAAAATATACATGCTTAAATGAAAGCAATTCTGATTTTCCGAAACAAACTAAACGACCAGCTTCACGGAACACGCTAACAAACCTGCCATAGTGGTGGCAAGCCCTGCAAAGTACTCGACGCAGAGCCGGGCCGAGTCCACGTCCAGCCGAGCTTCGGTGATGGACTTGCCGTTGTTCACCACCTCCACCTCAGCGATCTCCTCTCTTCTTTTCTGCGATCGTGAACTAGGTCAGTTATTATGAAAGGTAGTACGCTTATGTTCCGTTAAATCCTGAATTCCCTTCACCAGATATGAATTTGGTGTTTGGATTTCACAACAATCCAGTACAGCTTTATAGTTAAATGTTATATATAATGGTTACAAGCATAGGAATGTAATAACTGTAAGATAATTCATGTTATTAATTATACCCATTTCAAAGGCCAGCCTTAAAGTTGCATCAAATTTGAGGTCTGATCATTGTTTTGATTTCACTGTGCTAATAAAGCAAGCCTTCTTGACTCCAGTGTACCTCTATGAGTCGGGCTGCCTCCAGCATTATCCTGGCCCTCTCCATTCCAGCCAGCTTCCTCCATTGTGTGAACGCGAACTGAGCGCTGCTCATGGCCTCATCCACCTGCTCCACTTCGCAGGACTGCAGCCGGCATAGCACGCGTCCTGCCACACAAAGCATGCGCAGTCAAACCCGGTTCAGTCTTTAAAAAGATTCACTCCACATTTTATATTGGATTACCTGTAGCTGGTTCATAAACCGGCTCAGACCCAGTTTTCTTCCCAATGTCGACTCTACTGCCTGCCCAGAAGTTTAGTGGATCCCTTATTTGCATGGTTCCTGATGAGGCCGTTCTGGTTACTGCGATAAGAACCTGGCCCCGAAGACATGGGGTTAGGAGGCAGCTGAGCAGATGCATCACCGCTGGAAATGGCAGAGTCTTGCGTGCTTACTGTTAAGACATCCAGATCATCATTGGTTATCAGATCATTTTTATACCACAAGGACAAAGGGAAAATGGTAATATGTTTTGGTATTGCTAAGTTCTGTGTTAAGAGGATGTGATTTCAGCCAAAAAATATGCACACTATTAAGTGCACTTGGGAAGATTTTAGAAGGTTTAGACATTTTCATTTGGGCTAAACTAAATAACCTGAACACTTACTGCGCAACAGCAGCGTTACAAACAAACCCATTCACTTTAGTATTCCAGATATTGAATACTTTTATACTACTTAAAACTTGGAATTGCATTACAGGATGTAACCAATGAAACTTGTTTATGCTACTTATGTTTTTTACCATGACTTCAAAATTCTGTACGGTGAATCTCTGGGTGGTCAAGATGTTCCGGTTCTCTCACCTCTGCTCCTTTAGAAGATCAGTAGCATATGGCGAAGGTAAATCATGTACAGCTTTAAACATGTTGTCACGCGTGTAAACTGAACGAGAGTGGATTCATACGATCTGGTGTTTGTTATATTATGGTATGTTGAATTGTGTACATTTACAGTGTAACTAATCACACACACACACACACGTGTATAACTGTAACCAAAGTGTAACTGCACTTTCGACTCAAAGGTAAATCGTTTCTCAAATTTGATGTAATAAACAGATCAAGACAGCGGATCAAACTCACTCAGTTCCGCAGTCTCACCATCACAAGCATTCGCGTTTTCACGTGAGTGCACCTTTATTTATTAACCCGAATCACATTCCAACGCAATACCAAGCGTGCCGAGGTACTGTTCTGTTTCACAGACTGCTTAGTTTAAAACTGTACGGTAATTATTGCAGCTAATCGACAACACTAACTCGTACTAACACGAACTTACTTGCTCTTGACCATACGGACACTGGGCTCAGACACGCACGCTCAGCCTATGTGACGTCGCGTGCACGTGCACTCGCAGCCGAAATGGCCGAAAGTGGTTGCTTTTGCTTAAGTAAAACAGTAACTAAAACAGCATCGCCGTCACATCTCACAGCGTGTGGTTACTTTATCGATTTCCTTGCAGAGTTGAGGGAAAACGTGCTATAAACACGTCGCGGTTTGGGGGTTTGACATTTATTCACAGGAGTCATATCAGTATTACCAGGGCTCCCAAGTCTCACGCTTTGAGCGTGTAACACACGCACCTCAGCGAGTTCACACGCCACACACTCTTGAAAAAAAAAATACAATCACCGCACATAAATTAATTCGCCCTGTCTACAAACGAGTCACAGCCATTGGTAACAGCGCTTCTGTACTCAGAAAAGTCACCCTGTTACCGCACCATATTCAGCCAATC
>JAVSBV010008755.1:0-12650 GCA_033117975.1 Parotocinclus spilosoma
CACACACACACACACACACACACACACACACACACACACACACACACACACACACACACACACACACACACGAAAGTGTACATGAGCTAAACTACACAGAACACACGAACGCATTTTCAACCTGGTGCTCAGCACTTTATCACAAAACCCCGTGTAAACCCATTCACCTGACTATGCCTCCCTCTCGCTCTCAACACCAGGCTAAATAAAAGATAAGAGCAGCTTTTATCTGCCATTAAAACTGCATTTGGTAAACAAGAATGTACTGGATCTTCATCTATCCACACCATGTCTCCATTTCACTCATGTGTCCATCTCCTACCATTCATCTTTTCAGTTTTTTTCTCCCAAAAAAGGAAACAATCAACTAGACACTTTTCCTTCAATGGACCTTGAGAGCCTGCCATCGTCTCTTCTCTTTTTATGAAAGGAGCACATGTGCATACCACTTTAATAATCCATGGATCCATTTCTCAGACACAAGAGTGGCCCAGACATCAACTGTACACAAACACGTGAATGGGGCTGGAACTTGAAAAATCATCACTTTAGTTTAGTGAGCAGAATATGTAGTTTCCTTTTATTTTGCTTTCAAAAGAGTAAACACAAGGAATTCTAAAACCTTAATCAAAGCACTAGTGTTGAGGAAATTCTTAGCAATCTTCTGCTTTTTTGTTCACTACAACAGCGGGTTTCATTATCCCCCTACAATGAAGAACATTATGGGTTAGGTTTTCAGTCACTTTTGAATAGTACTCTAAAGTTAGGCCACCATTAGACTTGTTCTTTCAGTAGTAAATTGACCATATATAACATTATTGACGATTGCATACAAAAATGGCAAACTTGCATTCGTCACTCTATAATACCATTTTCCACCAACCTATATTCCGTTCTTTTTGAGCTTAAGCACATCTTCGCCATTTCACCATATTGATATTTATATTTAACGAAAGCGATTTCTTGACTGCTACCCTTCCAAAAAAAATTATAATTCTTGAACAAGCCAGTTAGAATTGTAGAAAGTTGGCATACCAATAAAGTTTCCAGATGTTACTATGAATCAATTTTACAGTAAATACTTGACACTAAGTGTCAGGCCTGCTACATACTCCAAAAAAGTTGGGACAGGGGTATTTTAGAGCTAGCAATAAAAAAAATAAGAATTATATGATTTCAAACTGGTGATGACAACATGATTTTAACTATGATTTGGTATAAAAGCAGCATCCAGGAAAGGTTAAGTCTTCGATGAAAACAGATGGGCAGTGGATCTAATTAGACAACAAGCAATAGAATATTATTAAACGGTTTATAAACAATACACCTTAAAGAAAGATTGTAAGGGATATGCATATTTATACCTCTATAGTTCATAATATATTTAAAATATTAAAGGAATAAGAAGAAATTTCAGTGCTTTAAGGGCAAGGGCACAAGCTGAAGCTGAACGCCAGTGATCTTTGATCCGCCAGACGCCAGTGCATCAAGAACCGCCAGGGATTACTTTGGCAAATCTTTGTCAAACACTACAATACAGAATTATATTCATAAATGCCACTTAAAACTTTATTGTACAAAAAAGAAGCCTCATGTTAACCATGTCCAGAAGCAGAATTGACTTCTCTGGGCTATGATGGACCATCACACACACAATGTATTGTTGTCAGATGAATCAGTATTCCAGGTCTTTTAAGAAAAATGGACGCTGTGCTCCCGATAAAAGGCAAAAAGGATTATCACATCGTTATAAGCAATAAGTCAAAAAGACAGGCTCTGTCTGGTATTGAGTTGCGCCAGTGTCCTTGGCAACTGTCATTTTACACTTCTGTGATGGCAGCATTATTGCAGAAAAGAATATTGAGATCTCATAGGAACACATGTTGCCTTCAAGACATCATCTTTTCCTGTGGTTGATGATTCATCACTTTTTCATCTATTTCTCCTGGAAAATATATGGCATTTATGAAATAATTAGTTTAAGGAGTCTTGTGCTCAGTCTTACAGTTATCAGAACTTCGCTACAGCAGCAACAACTGAGCCTGGTGGATTTAATATGCACACTAAAACACAAGAATATTCCAATACTGCCTATGAAACATTTTTTTTTACGCTACAGCAGTGTCCGCTTGTTGGCACGTCCGTCTCCACCTGGGTCATTGGATGCAACTAATGACAACAGAGATATACGCCAACCGATGCGTCATTAGAGACCTAATCAATGGCAATTTATAGTAATCAATCAATCTAACTTGCATGTCTTTGGACTGTGCAGACTTCACACAGAAAGAGCCCAGGCAGCACCACTCTGGGATTGAAGATCCTGGGGATCTTCTTGCTGTGAGGGGCTAAGCTACCCACCAAGCCACATCAAAGGAAATGCAGTAGTTAATTCTACAAATAAAATAAGTCAGGGTACGCAACAAGCTGAACTGTGGGCAAGCAAATTACTGGATGTACGATAAGTAAAAAACAGCCAAACATCATCTTCAGCCCATCTACCCTTTAGATCTACCTCTTTGCCAGCTTCACATTCTCAATAGCTGGAAAATGTGAACTGAAATCAGTGCTGAGCTGAATCAGGACTGCTTTTCATCAGGCTCAGGCAGTGCATAAAATATTAAGAGGAACGAATGTAGAGAAAGACAGAACAGGCAGCTGACAAAGTAAGGACGATTTAAATGTGTCTCTGTCTGACTGGTAAGAAGCAGATTTCTAATGCGGAGCTAAAAGCTGACCATAGGTGAAGAGAAGGGCTGATGCACCTTTCTCACACAGTCGAAGGGCCACCGCCGCTTATCTAAAGTGACAAGTGCTGTTCGCTCGCGGCTGGTGAGACAGTCCTAGCATATGCTTACTCAAACTCCTCTCCCTTAACCCACACCTCATCAAAATGCAAACTTTTTGCCCCCTCCTCTCCTCCCCCTCACTCTTTGTTAGGTAGGCGGTGGAAGCCTGCCCGCTAGTGACACCTGTGGATGGAAAGTGACGTGGCTCTTAATATTTCATGGCCGTGCACAGTCGTGTGTATAATCCAAAGTGAATTCCCTCAAAGCGCTCACATTTACATGAAACCCAGTCACTCTACATTACGTCACTGAACCTTCAGCATGGCGAGTACTCTCACACAGGCAACTGCTTAATACAGCATGAGTGTGGCTGAGAGTGAGATTTCACCTTTCATGTGGGGTACTAAGAACATCCTAGGAAAGAAGCAAAGACGGGGAATATATTCTTAAAGATCACATGCAATTTTCAAGTATACTGCTCACAAAAATTGGGATATTTAAAAATGTACTATTCCCTAACTTGTGTAAGAAATAGCAGTGGATCTCAGTGGGGGGGCAGACTACGGAAAAAAGGAGATGCAGCAGATTCCCAGCACATCAAGTGTTTTAAATCTGTGAAAAATTTTTTTTAATTGGGGGTGCTTACAAAGCATTGACAACATCCGTTTTACAGTATAAACTAATTAATATGTTGCTGTAGTTTGTTGATGTAGTTTTCTTGTGAAAATTCAATTTATATTTACATTACAGTAGCCTAAAATGAAAATAATAATGTCTGGTCAGCGTCCTGTTTCAGGATGTTCGATTAGTTAGGAAATTTAGAAATCAGACAAATAAAGCCTGTTGTTTTCGTATAATAGGTCTTGAGTACCAGGATTAAATACGGATAGGGCTAAACCACGTGACGTGTAAATGCACCCAAAATTCAGTTGCATAAGATTTCAATCAGATTACTCACACTACTTCACACAATGCAGTCACCTCCAAAACAATTGCAAATGGACCCATGTTCATTATTTACAAGTTTTAATGCCAAAACCCTTCCTATATTTTAAGAGAACAAGTCGCCCATGTTGAAACACTGAGGGCTCCATGCTAAATGTCTATATTCTTCTAAAGGTCTGAATGTTTCTGTAATTGAGTTATTTCTGAATAGACAACATCATTTGCAGTGACATGTTTCCTTTGAGTAATTAAACACATTTGTTTTATTCCACGTTTACAGTAGCTGGGGCCTTTTTTTCAACTGATCAGGTTTCATTTGCAGATACCAAAACATTAAAAAACTAGCTCTGTGCTGTAAATTAAAACTCTTACAGACTTACAGTTCCTTACAGACTTACAGAATTCTATACAACACAGACAATTTCTGTTCTGCTGTTATCATTATTTCATTAGCTCGACATTAATTTAGACAATTTATTTATTTATTGGTACATACATTTTGTGAGCAGTATATATTAATTTTTGTGAATATTAAAATATACAAGTATGAGCATAAGTAGGAACTATGTTGCAGCCTTTGTTGAGCATGAACACTTAGGGAAAAGTTTGTACTCTGCTTTCCCTTTATATGCAAAGCAGGTAAGCGATTTATAGGAGGATTTTTGGGATCCCCGGGAGACATAATGCTTTTATCAAAGGTCAGGAAATCCGAAAAGTTGTGCTGACAAGAGGAAAACCAGCAGGAGGTGAACCATTTTCTTGATTCTGTTCAAGTGCAGTCCGTCAAGAGAACGCGTCAGATCACACTGGATAAGTTCTTCAAACAAGACTGGAATTTAGTAAGAACTTGTTTTTTACAGTATTATGCTGAGTACGTATACATTGTGTTGTAGATCGTTTCAAAAAACTTGTTTGCAAATTTATTTTATTAATGAACAAAGTTCGTAAGCAACCGAAGTTCTTGTTTGTACGTACGCTATACGGGAAAATCGCACATTAAGGGTTTAATAAAGATTAAATATGTTACATAGCACATCCCGTCTTGTAACATAGGACATGTTCGTTTAATCAGACCAGCTGGTTATTAGGACCAAAACGATCACGTCCCGATGTGTTCCGATTAACCAGAATCAACTTTATTCAGATTCCATTATATAGTGACTACCGTATATAAAAATCTCTAAACATGAACACAGTTAATAGTCAAAAAGCAGAAGACATACAGACATAGAGAAGACATTACAGCATTGCTAGAGCCACTAAAGCATCATGACTTCCAGCCCCCTCAGATTCAGGCATCAGGTCTAAATCTCCTGTCCTATGTACGACCTGTCTTTACTCTACAACAAGTGCACATGACAGACTGTATTATAAGCTTAGTGTGAGAAAACATCAACGGCCAAGATGCTTGCTTTTCATACACACATTCACACACTTATCTATACAAAAGGGTTTCTTTACAATAACAGACCTACAGGTATTGCTTTCAGAGTCTGTCATTTTGTTAATTACAAATATATATCTTGTGAATGCTTTAATTTATCCAATGCGGTCTTGAAGAAGTCTAAGCTAAGCACTTACCTTCTGTGCTTTTGTCTTTCTGATGTTTTGTAAGTAGGGGCCAGAAGTAGTGAGGCCTGATGGGAAGCCCATCTTCCTTCATCTTCTTCATCAATCCTACTGCCAAAGCTTTATCATCAGGGAAGAGAGATAAGCAGATGGTTGTTTTTTCACAGTTGGCAAACGGTCCACAAAATGTCCAGTGTGGCATATGCAGACAAACCTGTGTTCTTGGACTCCAGAGCACAGTAGAGTGTAAACTGCAGTGGTGCAGAGTGTAGGCTGGAATCATTCAGCTCTTTACAGAAAGTAACCAACTTTTCAGGCGACTGTAATAACGAGAGGCAAGGAGATTTATTAATCAGCATACTTTCCAAAGACACTAAACGTACTGGAGTGAAAACAGAACTGTGTTTTTCCTCACATTATTCATAGTCACACAGTGACGAAGGAAGAAATTGCCCATGTCCAAGGTTTCACCATCCTGTGACTGGGACTGCAGACTGGGAAAGGTTTTCAGCAGAGTAAATGCTGTGTCCTCAAACCCTTGGGTGATCAAACTGAGGCACAGGTTCATTGCATCTGCACAGACATGTGTGCATAAACACACACTATTAGTGCCAAGTACACAAAACAGCATAACAGAAGGTTAGGGAGGTAACAGTACCTGGCACATAGCCCCTCTCATGTCGCATGCGTGCCACTATCTCTGGGACATACTGATGATGGCCAGCCTTAGCTAGGCTGAACACGACTTGCATCAGGTCTCTGTCCATCAGACAGGCATCTTTGCTCTCTGCCAGTTCCAGTGTCTGTACGATAGATATCATGTGATAAAAATGAATGCCATTAATGTGTCAACACACATTAGCCTTATAATTGTCTTAGCAGTAGCAGGAAATTAGCAACAATTTAACAAATAGATAGCATTTTTAAGACACCCATGTTACATTTCTTCACTTTTGTGTCATCTTTACCAGGGATGACAATTGTGGAAAGAACTGTATATTGTATACCCTTGGTATACCTAAAACTGCAAATTGTTCATCCTTGAGCAAGAACCATTACAAATCACTCCTGTAATATGTGCTGCCGTTTGTTCATTACTCCTTTTTGCTTCAATAAACTTGGAAATTCATTTACATAGTCTTATTGTACAAAGATAAAAATCAGGAAAAAGGTTTGCTATAAAACTGTCTGAGTGTCCAAAATCATGCTATACATCTCGTGCCTTGTTTCTTTCCTTAACAGAGAGTCATTGAGAACCCGCAACCCATCACAAGCCTGAAAACAAGTCTTAAATATAACTAAGAGTGACAGATATCTGTAGGTAGAGATATTGTGTATTGATATAGTGAGAATATCTACTAACAAAAGGCAAAATGACAAGCAGGTGTCAGAAACCACACAACTGTTCATGACAAACGTATTCTGAAAGACCCTAAAGGCACAGCAAATATACTGTATATTCTCTTTCAGCTATTAAAAGATTAGGTCAAGGTTTAAGGCTTTAAATGCCTTGAAACATTTTTTATTTTTGCTAGAAAATGATGACCACTGGCTGAAATTTACATTATCAAAGACAGGAAAAACTCTTCAAAAACTCTGAGCAGAACTCAAAACCACATAATGCAAGCATTTTAAGATAAACAAGAACCAAATATAGCAATAACCACAATAAAGTAGGTTGTGTGCGTAGATGCGTTAAAAGAAAGAAATACAACAATCAAGGATGGAAAGACCTTCCTCACAGAATTCACCATGCTACTGGAATCAGTTCAGACAACACTGTTTAATCACAATTTAATTTGCATAAGATGGTCCAGTCAAAAGTCTTTCTGCACAGGAAAATATTGCAGAAAGGCTTGCTTAAATAACTGAAATGTTATTCTCAAACATTTTATAGAAATACTTCAAGACTATACAGTAGGCGAAAGCAGTAGGCGAGAGCATGTAGTGTGTTCGAATACAAAGTATGCTTGAAACAGTATCCCCAGATGACGTCCTCAATCGGCAGTAATTTTATGCCAAGTATGCAACCAAAGCAAAATATCCTATCCCAAAACTGGAGCAGCAAAGGCGTTCAATGCTGATGAAGTAAAATGAGGTGACGGTTTACAAATTTCACAAATTGAACATAAAAATGATTGGGCTTTTAATTAACTGAATGGATTTTTTGTTGGTGGTGTGATGTCATGCGTCACATGACATTGGTAAGATGGCGGGCGCAGTGCATCCGAGGTTCTGCGTGTACCGCATACTTGCGTACTTAAAGAGCGTACTGCTTTAACGGTCGAGCAGTGCGTAATTAATCTAATCTAGTGCATACTGTCAAAGTATGCGATTTCGGAAGCAGCCTAGATCTTAGTTTTTGAGACTGCTGTCTTCTATGAAACAGTAACCATAATGTATCGTGATATTAGTGTTAATCCAGAAACCATTTCCTCAAAGTCAACCATCCATTACCTCTGTAATTTTAGCAATATTTCCCTCCTCTGCATTTGCCATTATTAAGGCCAAGTAAGTGTCAGGGCCTGGCTCGATTCCTGCACCTCTCATGACAGACAGGATGTTTTCAGCACTCTGCATGTCTCTGCACAAATAGAAACCATGTGGAAATTAAAAAGATGAGGACCACACAACATAAATCAAAAACAGGAAATAATCCCACTGAAAGAGACTCACTTAGCTTGGCTGTGACCCATCACCAGGGAATTAAACACAGCCTCTGTGATGGGCAAGTCTTTGCTCTTCATAAAACCCAGAATTTTACTGTAGACAGAGAATTCGTGACAGTGACCAAAATGCAAAATTTCTCAATTACCTATACAATTTTACCAAAACACAATTCCATTGTCAATTAGTTGAGGAATTATTTCAGACAACAAATGATTAACTTCAGATTATATGCATTGTTCATTATGGGAAATCCCTACCTCGTTGCGGTACATTGGATGGGGCTCCATCTCTCTAATAAATAGTATCACGTGCATGTTCTGTACGGTTTTACAATGTTTATTTTACCGATAGAACTAAATACAAAGAACTATTACCTAGTAATGACCTACTGAAAAAAAATAAGCTTTATTCCAAACACCACCTACTTCCATTATAAATAGAAGTTTAATGGTTTTGACAGCTGTTTTTAAGCCAAGCTCACCTTGCACCTTCAATGTCACCAGTCTGACAGTATGCTGCAATCAGTCTCTGATAGGTCACCTGAGAAGATATAAAGAGAATAAAATTATTAAATATTATTATTAGCCTAGTATTCATGTTTGACACTTTGCAACAAGCACGCAAAACATTTCATATTTGGTAGGGTACTAATATAATCAGACCAACTACAAAGACATAAGTCTAACGTTTGTGTTTGCGTACAGGTTTAATGTTCACATGGAAATTTTGTCTATGCCAGTTCCATTCATCTTTTGAAGTCCAACAAAATTAGAGAAATCTTGGAGCTTTATGTGGCATTATTTAAAAAATAGCATAAATCTGGTTTGGCACTAATAAAAGAAGAACATTACTATGGTTTTTAGCTAAGATAGCACCAAGAACATAAAACAAAGGAAAGAAAAACAAGATCTATGTCACCATTCCATCACCATTTATAGCTTGTAAAAACTCAACTTGGTAGCTGGATCAAAATTATCATCCAATATACAGAGCTTTAATATTGTAATCAGATCATAAGGGGAAATAAGACAGTTCAATTATGTGGTTTTTATATGGATTTAATGTTAGTTCTCACAAGGAATTATACTTATTATTGTGTAAAATACTTTTTTAACCTTTAATAAGTCATATGTTGGTAACTAGGGCTGCCAGGCGACCACAACACTACTGCTTGAGGTAAAAGACTTTCCATTACAATAACTGTACACTGTATACAGGTGGACAAAAGCTTCCACAGAATGCATTTTCAATATACAACTCTAGATAGAAATGAAAGCCTTCACCAAATGTTCTTCAAATCACTAGATCTACATGTATGGCAGCAATTCCATTCCAGTATCTGATTAATTTCAATACAAACATCTCATTCTACTTAATGAGCTACCAATTAGATGAACTGAATTAATTAGATGAATCCCCTTAAGCAAATCTTATTTATGGAGAAATAGTGCAATACATGAAAGCTGAGCTTAAAACATCATATTATAACAATAATAATATTTGGGATAAACTAGTATGAAGTTTTTTTTTTTTGCCTGGAAACATGGCATCTATTTTTATTTCAACCAGTTGTGTAAATTACAACATTAATGCTTATCATAGCTGCAAACCTTTTTTTCTCTCAAAAAGAATTGTGGGAGCTTATGGCACTCATTTCTGTAGTGGGCTATGTAGTATGTAGGAGACAGTGAATAGGGGAAACAGAATTTCAGACACAGCACTTAACGGTGAGTCATTCGTAAGTAGAAAAAAACGAAAGTAGTTTACAACCCAAGAAGTACTTAAGTGAGGACTGTACTGGTCCAGTCCTTATTGCTACTATTTTTGTTGTTAGTGCCTACACCAGCTTATAAGTGGATTTTGTTACATGGTGTTCTTGGGCTGTCAGTAGTTCATGCTAACTTTGGGAAAAACTCAAGTTCCCCTTGATATTTTTTTTTTCTAAATGTTGCAAATAAAGCAAAACTTCACTCACTCTGTTGGGCTGTACATTGGCTGCCTCCATCTTGGCAAGGAAATCTGTTGGAAGGAATCTGTACTCATTCTGCAGGTAAACCTTAAGCAGGGCGTTGTAATGGCTAACATCATAAGTGGCACCTGGAAAGAGAGAGCTTACATTTGCAAACATACAAAACAGACCTAGTGGGAGTTAAGAGGGTGCTGGCCATGTCTTACCCAGCTCTTGCAGTTTCTCCCAGATACGGTGGACCAACTGAGTTCGTTCTTCAAGGGGCATCTCAGGCAGCAGTGAACCACAGGTCCTCAGCAGCAGCAGGGCTTGATTGCCACTAGGGTAGCCTAGACAAGAAAGTATGCCATATACGTAGTTTATTAAAGAGTTTAAAATCTTGCATTACTGTCATCTTACTAATTGCTAAACTGGGACACAAAATATATTTTCGAACAATGCTTATAAATAGCATGCTCTACCTGTTCGACAGATGTCATGAAAGATTCTCTGAATCAATGTCTTGGTCACTCGCCCGGTCCTTCTAACAGAGCTGTCTAGTTTGGCGAGAGCCCAGTCAAACTGCTGGGCCTGCTTGGTGCGTACAGCAACGCTGGCATCATCTTTCACCGCTCCCATTCTCTCTGCAGCTGTATTGTAGCATCGCAGGGCAAGAGAGGGGCCAGCAGAGCTGTATGAAGAGAGACTGGAAACAGTTTACACCCGTTATTACCAACACACCCCTTCCAGACTACGCAAAAGATTAAGTAGGCACCATCATACATTAACTGGCCACTTGTAATAGTGCATGGTAATACAAAGAATAAACCATTATTGAAAAGGGCCTGATACAAAGTTAGGAGGAGGATACAAAAACAATTGAGAATTTAACTGAGAAATTAGCAAAACAACACTAAATATGCTACAAAAATATCAAAAGCCATGGTTTAAAGAGGGTGAGATGAATGACCATGAAATATAAGGTCTGAACACTGTCCCTAATCTGAAAGTCTGCAAAAAAAAGTGTCACGATAGAATCGTTGAGATTGACGATTGAACAGTACACGTGTACTATTTATAATGCCATTTATTGAAATAGCATTTTTTAACACCAGAGGGTACAATCATAAGTCATGCTCCTTACACGTTCACAGTACATAGTAAAAAAAAAAAAATAGGAGCAAAGGGGCAAAAGCTGTTTTGCCATTTATTTTGTGTGTACCTGTAATAAGCGTGTGTAAACGTGCATTATTATTTTTTTTGTGAAGAGATGTTTCTTCTAGTTTTTTTCCACTTTGACTTTCCAGAGGATGTTGCTTTATAAAAAAAAAATAATAATTGCTATAGAGAATTACACAGTAATGCTGTCAGTTTCAAACCACTATTATACTTTATCTTTGCAGTGGTTCCAGGTCCCTACAAAAGCCTAAATGTAGTTTTCTTTCTCATGGTTGGCAATATCTAAACACAGATGTCAACATTTTTACAGTTACAGCTATTTTCCCATTAAATTTTCAGCAACAGTTGTAGCTTCAATTATAATTTCTATTTCAGCACTCCTACTTCCCGCATTTTAAATATTTAAAACAACGAATTTCTTTTAACTGCACGTTTTATTTACAATTCTACTTTTTCTACTTATTTACAATTCTAATTTTTTGGTTTACACCCTTATTCAAGACAGGAGTAAGGTTACATAGATACTAATCAGACACACTTTATAATATGAGAGGTAGCCTGAGTACGCAAAGTAAACCCAATCGGACAAACGGAGACATACAATCCCTACATAGGCAGAGACCATGGTTGTGATTGAACAGAGGATCTCTAGAGTTGTGTAGCTACTGCATTAATGGTTTGAACCAGATAACACATTTTACAAAACTGCCTTAAAACAAATAGACAGTAAGAAGATTGACTTTATTATCAAATGACTCCCAACAGTGCACCCCCTAACTCTATAGTTACCTCTAGAATTATATTTCCCCTTATTAATTATTTGTATGAACCATTTATCAGTAGCCAAAAATGCATTGATTAATGCAAATGACAAAAACTCCATAAATTAATCTGAAGCAGTTTATGAGGTGACCGAGCTGTTTACAGTCATAACTGGCAGAGGTAGAAGACATTTTTTATTCACTTTCATAATTGATTATAGGTTTAAAGCCTCGTTGTTAAAGCACACAGACCTTGATCGGGTAAACAGTAAACAGCATAAACCTGTATAAGAATTTGAAGACCCAGTTCAAAGACCACCTAGAAAAAATATATATCACACTTTGTTTGTTGGCATGGTAGTGGTGATGGATTATTCTTTCAGAGGCTTAAACTCAAAGTGTTGCTAAAATAACCTTCTCCCAAATATGTTCATTGAAACTTTTGCTTTGCAAACTTAAACTTAACTAAAATGGATATGGTTTTGAAGGTCAGCACCTTTCTATTCTCTATTGTACCCACGTGTATTAATTATTAAGGGAACTCGGACTCTACATAACCTCAACAGGAAACAAGAACGCAAATAAATTGATGGATGGATGGATGGATGACCTAGGACTTCCTAAGCCCTTATGAATGAAAACACAGTTTATATATCTTGAGTGAATGAAGCAGCCTTAATTTCATAACCAGTATGCATATTTATTTTAAAATACACCATGTAGCAGAGTCACGTTAAAGCAGTGAATGTTGATTCTTACAGTGGACACACGTTACGTCCTCAGTGCTCA
>JAVSBV010008776.1:0-12648 GCA_033117975.1 Parotocinclus spilosoma
TATTATATTATATTATATTATATTATATTATATTATATTATATTATATTATATTATATTATATTATATTATAACATACATTTATTTTATTTTGAAGCAATTTAGCTGATAATTGTTAGAGAGCAGACCATGGTGAGTTTGAAAAAAAGCATTCATTTTTTTTATTATAGACATAAGTTTAGGAACTCAAAGTATATAAAAAAATACAAATTAAAAATTAAATCCTGTTTGATTTCTGCTCCTCAGATATGCACACGTCAACAGAGATTGACACCGCAGGACTAAATAACACGTATGTGATTATGCTTTTTGTGTTCTATGTGAAGTATTTAGTTATGGGGGTAGGGTGATTAGGTTTTTCAGAGGTATAAGGTTATATTATGGTGATACAAACCACCCAAACAGCAATACAGTGTATGGTACTATATTTTACATATGGAGAGGATCAAAACATTATGACAACTCACAAAGTAAATAACAGATGATTTTTAACTTGTTACAAATGTGTACATCAAGGTCTGAGATATTAGACGACAAACATTTGGTTCTCATAGTTGATGTCATGGATGCAAAATGCAGGTCATGTTTGTTACGGCAAAATGATGTTGGTCTGAGAAGGAACAAACAGTGAACCTGCAGCAGGGTGTCAGATACACAAGGCTCATCAATGTACAAAGGCGGGATAAAGAGTGTTTAACCCTGCTAACCCTTGTCAACCATTGGAATACTTACAACTGGCACACAAGCATCAGATCTGAACTTGGAAGTAATGGCGTAAGGTCATCTGGGTTGATTAGTTACATATTTAACACTACCTAAACATTTGAACATGTGTGTACTATTTACCTGGAGAAGTGATAACACTAGAATATACTGTGGAAGAAGATAAGCCGGTAGAGTAACTGTGATGCTCTGGGCAATGTTCTGCTGGGAACCCCAGATGTGGGCATTAATATAGATACGCCTATGTTAATAATACTTCTAAATAATAATTATTAATAATAATATAGATGCACCACCTTCCTATACATTGATACAAACCAAGTCGTTGTAATGTTTTGGGGTATCTATGCATTTGAATGTTGAATGTATTCACATATCAAACCCAAACATAACTTAACAAACAAATTATAAAATACAATCAGTTTCTTTTTGTTGTGATGAATAAAATTCTTGATTATAGTATGAACCACTTAATGATGAGACAGACTGCCAGAAACACAAAGATGGACAGGGATGAGAAAATAAATGACATAATGATAATTACATCCTGAAGAAGAGTGTCCTTTGGCCAAATGGTCAGCGGGTCTACCTGCTGTGGCACTTCACAATAGAGGCCTGTCCATCCCTGGTAGCACTGACAAATGAATTTGTGCTTCATGTCCAGGATGTCCTGTTTGTTGAGGTGACCACTGACATAGAAGCGTTGTCCGCCATGTCCTTGATTGCGGTGGATGTTGAAAGAGCGGGGGTTTAAGTGAAGGTAAGCACCAGATTCAAGGCTGTTACGGACACATTTTCCATTCTTCTTGCACAGAGCCTTGCTGCACAATTTGGCTGCCGAGGTAACATTGATGACATAATGGCCCAGAGGACCATCAATATACTTTTTTACTGTCAGGCAGTTTCTCTGCAAAGACATGAGTCGGTGTTATCTGCTCAGTAGTCAACTGTGAGGTGACATTTCTAATGACCTTTTTTTCAAGCTTACAATTATTTAAAAAATGTAAGTGGAGTATGCTTTAATTCAACTTTAATGACATGACTGTCAACTTTGACTTCAATATCAGTTAAATAAACAGGAGATTAATTAAGTAACATGATGATTCACATGCCCCTTGAAATTATGGACCATATCACAGTTTAGCACAAATCCCCAATAAGTGACATATCCTCCTATATCTCCATTAGCTACAGTACCATTTATACAATTTCAGTGATTACAGTGATTAAGGGCATTTAGGGGTGTATTCATTTCTTTGTGGGTCCTTCATTACAGATGGACAAATGGTACATTTGTTGACTCCTTTAGAGTGTAGGATTACCTCTAATCATAACTCTTTTGATGAACTTTACTTACTGATAGTTTTCACTTAATTTTCAGCTTTTGGCTTTATTCTCTTTAAAATCATCACTTCTGCATACAGTTATTACCTTAGGTGTGTGTTTGGCAATCGTGCAAAAACAAGTTTGTGTAGGTGGTGTTTACCCGAGACTGAGCATACTCAGATGATCCCCATAGAACCACTCCTGCTGCCCCCAGAGCTGCACTCTCTCCGATTGTATGGACCAGATCCCTCTGTAAAGCATGCTTTCATTATTTTAATATAAATACACTGCATCAGATAGCAGTGAATCCATTCACCTATAAATGTAAACGTAATTGTCTTATTTTCAATACAATAATCAGGCTTATTTGCTTAATCAGGTTTAGGGTGGTGAAGAAGAGACTAAATGTGGACATGCATACATAGTCTTTGGAATGTGGGAGGAAATTAGAGCACCCAGCAGAAACCCACACAGACATGGGGTACACAGGCAGAGGCCAAGCTGGGACTCAAAAGATGGTCCCTAGTAAGAGGGAATAGCCCTCAACACCTCCATGCCACCCTTCAGTTATAACATGCAGTATGTTATACAGTAATGTTCATTATTAATATAAATGACTAAAATTTCACCTAATACATTAAGATATTGCACAAGCTATATTTCTTTATAATGTTTTTTTTATGTATTGTATTGTACCATATTGAACTGAATGGGCTACTTCTGTGCTAATATGATTGTGCATAGAAATTGCTAATTGCCTTAAAATAGGCAAACTGATAACAATAAAAACAAGCAATTGTACTTTGTACTCGATTCTTAGTATAGGCTGTGCACTTTTCCAAAACTCAGGTTCTCAAGTTGTGGATTTCCTATTAATTATCCAGTTACCCACAATGTACCTTGAAAATAAGTAAACAATTAAACAATTTTACTTTGATCTAAAATAATTATTTCTTAATAAAGATACACAATCTAAATCAGAAGAAATAGAAAATGCAAATAAATAAAATGCATTGTTCCTTACATTTACTTTGACTTTCATTAAATGGCAAACAGTATGAACCCACGCTCTTTTTTTCTGGTAAACTTAAAATTTAGAGCTTAGGGGCAATTTAGAGCTAATAATTAATTAAGAAAACTAAATAATACTGAAGTTTCAAACAGGTCAACATGGGACTATAATTATGACTAGTTAAAAAGCAGCATCCAGGAAGGGCTGAGAAAGGCAGAGGGTCTCCAATTTGTCAACAAATTATTAAGCTCATGTTACATGAGATAAAACTAATTAGATTTGAGATTAAACTAATTGACCTAATATAAGTTGAATTTCTCATTTTCTTATAACTATTTTAGAGTCTTCTTATAACAACTTGTGGAGGGGATATTATATGAATATATACACAAACATTTGTACTTGATAACATGAAAAGTACAACTATATTTGTGTTATTTGTTTTCGAAGAATGCATTTGTGTATTATTGTGTATAATTAACACAGAAATAATATAATCATAATAATTATTTTGATCATATATTCATAATAGTTCATACTTGTGTTTAAATAATATCGATTTTCCTTAAGTTCCTCACCTCAGACAGCACAGTAAATGTGTAGGAATAGAAGGGCCTGGAGTATACAAACACAGGAAGAGTGCAGTCATTACGTGCCACCGATGCAATCCGCATGGCTTCCTTTACGCGATAGTGTACAAACTTAACAGTGTTAGCTGAAGACCTCAGCTCATAGTCAAGGTATATGGATGGATATAGCGCTGTGCTTTCCTTCCAAAGCCACATAAGATGATCATTGCGCACATGCTCCACATTAGGGCACTCTCCTGTGTAGTGTAGAGGGTGACGCTTGTAGCCATAGTTGTAACAGTCTGGAAACAAATAAAATCCCCACAATCCGTTTGGTCGGCGACTCCTTGCAAGACCTAAAGTTGAATTCATTACATCTTGCCCAGCTCTTTCAAAAACCTGCTTAGCTACTTTTTCCACCTTATTATGAGGCCAGCTTGGATGGGTCTTCTTTATCAGCTCCTTGGATTTGTTACGGTAGATGTCTTTAAACCCCCAGTTGCGTACCCACTGGGGACGCCAGTTTTCCCAATCAATGACACCAAGGCCACGGAAGTCTTTAAATGGAATGAGTTTTTCAATATCTGCTTGAGCTTTGTTGAGATGCTTGCTGAGGCTCTGGTTCTGCGGGAGGCCCCCATTTACAGGAGCTCCAGCATTTGTGTAATAAGGATATAAACCCAGGTGGCTGTGATAGAAAATAGTGACATTTGGGCCACTTAGTGTCTCATTCTTGTTAGCAACAATGTCAAAGATGCTTAAATCTAGGTCAACCTATCAAAAAAGAGAAACTGGTTATTTTCTACTACTCAATGCTCATAAATGTTAAATGCAAAATACATTTATGATCTTGTAATATCAAGTAAGTAAAACTGCTTGGAATTATTTAAGACATTTTACATATACAATAATATTTAGTCAGTAGAAAAAACAAATGACCCAATGATGTACAATCCAAGCAACCATCCATAGTGTAGTACTTCATCTGCTGCACCACCACAGTCCCTATTTGCTACTAATTCAAGACTTCATTATTTAGTAGATCCAAGCCCTTTAAATTAATAGCATGTTAACAGAAGTTGCTAAACAACATTTTTATAATTTACATTCCACCTTAAATTGTAGACGGCAATCCTTGGTTGGTGCATTCCACAGCACCATAAAAGGCCGATGTGGCAAGAGAGGTGCATGGGCCTGCTTCAGTTGTTCCTCTTGGGTCAGACTCAGTCCCCACACAGCCATTGCCAGAAATATAATTGTTACCATTAATCTCATATCTGAACGGATCAGTCAAACCTTCAACACTATGGAAACAAATCAAAATCCAAACATCAAGGAAAACAATTCCAGATTCTTGCAAAAAAGACAAGAGAATACACATTTTGAAGATCAACTGAAAGTGATCATTAAAAAAGATTAGAAAATAGTTAAAATAGTTACAACTCTTCATATTTTAATGCTGTATAATGGTTTATGCAGTATAAATGGTAAATTCTGAGATCTTGAACTGAATACTGGGTAGAGGTTTCAACATAGGGAATCATTCTGTGCTTTTACACAGGGCAGTCTGCTTTTTATCATATATAGTTGATATTTATATAATTCTAAAATATGGCAGAAAGCAAGGCTTTAAAGTAAGAACATTACTTATGGTTTATAGTGACTTATAGTGCAATAGCTGTAGTTGACATCGCAGCTTTTTTTACTCAAGTCTGTAAAATAATTAAACAGTGCCATCTTGTCTGTTTCAAAACCATACCTTTTTATCATCTTTAGAAGATCTGCAGCAATATAGCATTACCTCTAAACAACACTGAAAAGCACAATAACACTGATTCATACAAGACCTGATCCCTACTTTGGCTTCAACAAATTTTCTAAGATATTTTAATAATGTATATATTAAAATATAATTAATATCCTAAATCCTAATTAAGTTATGATTATGATTATTTTAGGAAAATGTTTAGGAAATGTATGCTTAGTTATTTAAAAAAATACATGCCCAAAGCACATACAGTAGATGCCACCTTACCTTGCTATGAAAACTTGTAATTGAGAAGCTTAAAATACGAACCTACAGGCTTGAGACATGGTCTCAGTTTTTCGCAGCGATGTCAAATTGAAGTACTTGCATAACATACAAAAGAATGCTTTTATGTTCGAATGATCAGTATTCAGCTCAGTTGCCTTGAGCAGGTTTCTATATGGAAAAAATATTGAAAATTACAAGTTGTTGTCTTACTAATTAACTGACAACTAATTGTGTTAGTGCCAGCATTCCTAGCTATGCTTTCATGGAATTTCATCTAATGAGTGAGGAGACAGTAAACTTCCTCCCAAAAACATCATAATAAGGTCAGTCTGGCTCTCTTCAAACCACAACAATGTGCAATTTTCAAACACAGAGAGACTTCCCAGGAATGCTGTCTCCCAATATTTTTTTCCTTCATAGTTATGCTTTCTCTAAACAGACAAAAGTGACATAAGAGCCTAGTCTTTTTCTCCCTTTAGTAAATGATTGAATCCAGATGAAGAAACCCATATTCCTTATGAAGTGCTGACATATTATCATGTTTGTCTGCCTTCACACGAACAAGTGGTGTATCTTATCCACAAAGAGCCAGTGTATAGTAATACTAGTTTCTACTTTCTCTATTCCTACAAGATTTCTGTATGAAAATCTATGTGATGTCTTCTCAAATACAGTAATAATAAGAACAATTTATTGTATAAAGTTGCCATAAATTTATATACAGCCTCAAATCAGAATAAGTTAGAACGTTACAAAAAAAAATGAAAATTTGGAAAAAAAAAACAGTATGAACCCAGGATATGTCATGTTTTTCTGGTAAAGTTCATTTCATTTTATCAATAATCATCCATTCCTGCATTTTAGGCCTGCTACACATTCAAAATTGGGCCAGGGTCTACTAATGATGTGAAAAAAAAACTAAACAATGGTGATGTCAACAGGTGATTACAATCGAGATTTAGCACAAAAACAGTAAAAAAGTTTAATTATTTGTGAAGCAAAGATGGGCAGAGGATCTCAAGTTTCTCAAAAAATGCATACGATTCTCGTCAAGAATAAATGGAAGTATTTTGCATATTTCAGTACTAACTTTTTTCTGATTTAAAAACATCTGGCATATTGATTTGTCTGACCACAATACATTTCCACTTTGTGATGGTCCATCCTAGATGCCTCTGAACTCAGAGAAGGTGACATGGCTTTTGGACATTGTTAACATGAGGCTTCTTTTTTGCACAGTATAGTTTTAAGTGTCAGTTATGAAAATGACTCTGCATTGTGCTTGATAAAGGTTTGCCAAAGTAATCCCTTGCCTATGTGGTTATATCAGATGTTGATGAATAACAGTTCTTGATGCAGTGCTGTCTGAGGGATCAGAGATCACGGGTGTTCAGTTTAGAATTGCACTTTTTCCCTTTGTACTGAAATATCTAGAGATTCCTTCAAATGTTTCATGATATTATGCACTGTATATGGAAACATATGTAATCCCTTCCAATATTCAGCATTTTGTGTCTTTTAAACTGTTTGGCAGGTCAAAGAGGATTGGAAGGTAGATTTGTACATTACATGCATGCAGATTGTCTTGGGGTCCATGACTATGGGTAATTACGCCAAATAGGGGCATGTAGCTGGTAAAGAGAAAGGGACCAAGAACAGATCCTTGTGAAACCCTAGAATGGGAGAAATGAATGAAATGCAAAATTGCCTAGTTACATGCAGGAGGTTGTTATAACATGGTTTGAAATGTGAACTGGCATTAGATTAAAACAGTATTTATGTAGAAATGTTCTCTTACTTTATTCTTGCTTTTAAAACCAAACTGAAATTTTCTATTGCAAATGTCCAATGGATGTATTTACATGTATACACAAGTATAGTTAAAGGATAGTTGAAGCTCTGAAGCCCGTAGCTTGAATGGGAGGAGGTAATCAATGTTTGTGTGTGAACGTAGGTTAATAACCACCCTCACTCTCACTAATGATCAGAATAAATGAGTCAGCTGCTTTGTGGGTCAGTTTGAGGAGGAATCTGTATAGCATACACACTTTATAGTGCCATAACAACATATGGTTCTCAGATGGAAGTTCCACTGAGAATGTTTTGTTTATGGTTGATCTAAAGAATTTTATCAGAGTGGACTAATAATAGAAGTAGTTGAATCCTTATCTTAGGTTGTTAGTAGTTCATTCCTAAACGAAGCGATATACCATTTGTAAGAAATCATGTAATATTAATAAGAAAACATATTTTGTCTAGACTTGCATATTGAAAAATAGTTTGCTCAAGAACTTCTAAAATTGTTAAATAAATTTGATCATGGCAAACCTTTTGTCATATAACATGTGAAATTAACTGTAAAGGCACTATTTATCAGACCATGGTCAAGCTTAAACAGAACAATAAGGCCTTCTGGCAGCTCCCTGAAGTATTAGCTTGGCCTTATTACTCTCCTGTCCTGGAATGAAAATGCCTAATTGGATAACCTGGCTTCACATATTTTGAACCCTTTTACTTACAGGCAAAACTAAACAGGGCTATTCCAATAGATATAATGATTAAATGCAAGTACAAGACAGAAAAATGTCAAAAAGTTAGGACAGTATTAAAAATGTAATTCTTAAAAAATGCATCTAGAGATTTATTTCACTGCAAACAGCATTAACCCAGAATACATAATGCTTTGTTAGCTCACCCATTCCTGCATTTCAGGCCTGCAACACACTAAAAGTGTGGTGGAGGCATTTAGTGCTACTAATTAGGTAAAACAAATACATAAATATTGATGTGATTTCAAATAGTGGTGTCAACAGGTGATTGTAATCATGATTTAGTAAAAAATCATTATCCATGAAAGGCTGGGTCACTAAACATGGGTAGATGACATCAAGTTTTTTAGCAAATTGGTGAAAAAAAAATGGTAAAAAACAGTGTTTTTGGTTGTTTTTGAAAAAAAAACAATTGTTGGTTAAAAATAGTGTTCCTCAAAAAATGATTGGAAGGAATTTGTATACCGGTATTTCTCCCTCAAGAGTGCACAATATAATTTAGGGATTGGACCAATCTGAAAGAATTTCAGTGTGTAATGGGCAAGGGTAAAAGCCTAAACTGAAGACCAAAGACTGATATCCAAATCCTTTAAACAGCACTGCATTAAGACCCGTCATTCATCCATAGCTGCTATAAACACATGGGCAAGGAAGTACTTGGTCAAACCTTTATCAAGCCCTATATATGAAGTTACATTC
Source organism: Parotocinclus spilosoma (assembly GCA_033117975.1). Taxonomy (NCBI): domain Eukaryota; kingdom Metazoa; phylum Chordata; class Actinopteri; order Siluriformes; family Loricariidae; genus Parotocinclus; species Parotocinclus spilosoma. Next base: position 8,913 of record JAVSBV010008776.1, read on the forward strand.
ACAAACACCAACTTCCAAGGGATGGACTATCACACAGTGGAAACGTATGTTGTAGTCAAACTAATCAGTATTCCACATAGTTGGAATAAAATGGTAACGTGCTCTGGTCGAAAAAGAAATTACAGTTACCAGCAACGAGTCCAAAAAAGCCAGGGTCTGTCAATTTGTTAATTTACACTTTTATGATGGCACCATTAATGCTGAAATGTATACTGACATTTTAGAGTAGCATAAACTATAACTTTTCCAGGAATTTTTTAATGCATTTTTTAACAAGACAATGCAAAATGCTGCACACATTACAATTACACTGATATAAAAGAAGAGGATACAAGTACAGAAGAATCTGTGCAAAATGTTGTTGTCACATGGAAAATATGGCAGTGTGACAACAATACCTTATTGTTCAACTATACTACATATTTCAAGGTTTGTTTGCAGGTAGATTGGGAAAAAATAACACCTGGTGCACTTCATCTCTCTCTTGGTATCCTTGGTGCCACAATGCCTTGTAAGTGTTGTGAGGAGAAATAGCAACATTACAATGTGGTAAAGGCCTGATATGTTGCAGGCCTGATATGCAGGAATGGATTTTTATTAACAAATGAAATCACCAGACAAAGTAAAACAAAGTAAGTCAAAATAAGAATTTCTGCATTTTTATTACATTTTCCATACTGTCCTAGTTTTTCTAATTATTTTGTAATATATGATTAATTATATATAATATTAAAATAAAATTAATATAAAGACTCTTATACAAGACTATAAGGAAATAATTATTAGTTTCCAAAACTATGAATGACACAGCTGTGTCATTTTTACAATTCAGCATATCCAGTGTTGATTATAAACACCATAATACAAAATTTAACTACAAATGCCTTACCTCTTTAGTATACTGTGGGATAATTTAGTTCTATTGTAAATCAAGAAACCAAAAGCTCATTTGCTTCAGTTTTGATGGAAATATAGTATCCAGACATTTAGCAGTGAAAAGAACCCTGCCACTTGGTGCATGCATGCATAAACTCAGCATTTGCAGTATATTGTTGGTTAATTACAGTTGCTCCTCCCAAACAGCTTCTAACAAAGCTGTCAGGTCTAGCGGACAACCCTACAGAAGCCCTGGCTGGGGACCACTGGAGGCCACAAACTGGGGGCACGTCTTTTTAAATCATAAAGTCTATATCCTATAGCACTTCCATCTATCAACTACTGTATATTTTTAGGCTTGTATAGAAAAAAAAACTGTAAATAAAAAGAAAAACTAAAGGAATAATGAATTAATTATGGTCTAATGAAGGGTAAATACATAATTATTTAAATAGTTGGTAATTTCCAATTAACCTAAGAAAAACAATGCAACTTTCACTGTAAACACTGTGAGTGGTGTTTAACCGTGACATGAGATTAGTATTAACTATGCAAGCCATTAACCAGTGAACTTAACTACTTCAGTAAATACATACTGTAAACATACAGTGGGGACAATAAATATTTGATACACTGCTGGTTTTCCCACCTACAAAAAAAGTAAAGGTTTGTAATTTTTTATCAGAGGTACACATCAATTGTTAGAGAAAGAATTCCAGATTATCACATTGTATTGTTTTTCTTTAAGAAGCCCTCCTATTTTGCACTTACTACCTGTAATTAACTGAACCTGTTTGAACTCATTACCTGTAGAAAAGACACCTGTCCACATGATCAATCACAATCCAATCTCTCCACTATGCCCAAGACCAAAGAGCTGTCTAAGGACACCAAGGACAAAATTGTAGACCTGCACAAGGCTGGAAAGCGCTAAAGGACAATAGGCGGGCAGCTAGGTGAGAAGGCAACAACTGTTTTCACAATTATTAGAAAATGGAAGAAACGTATCTTCTTAAATCTTCTTCGGTCTGAGGCTCCATGCAAGATGAGGTAAGGATACACTGGTCAATAACCTAGTGCTGGGAATACAGTCTTAAAAATGACTGTTAGTAACTAACTACGCTGTCACGGGTTAAAATCCTCTAGGGTACGTTCCGACTGACACCGGAAAATGTTCAGGCCCATTGGAAGTTTGCCAATGACCATCTGGATGATGGGAGAAGGTCATGTGGCCAGATTAGTCCAAAATAGAGCTTGTTGGTATGAACCCCACTTGACGTGTTTGGAGCAAGAAGAAGGATGAGTAATAACCAAAGGACACCGTTCCCAACTCTGACACATGGGGATGAAAAAATAATATTTTAGGGTCTTTTCTCCAAAGGGGATAAAATGACTGCACCGCATTACAGAGAGGATGGATGAGGTCATGTATCGCGAGATTTTGGCCAACAACCTCCTTACCTCAGTAAGGGAATTGAAGATGAGTTGTAGGAAGACCTTCCAGCATGACAATGACCTGAAACACTCAGCCAGGGCAACTAAGAGTGGCTCCATAAGAAGTATTTCAAGGTCCTGGAGTGGCCTAACCAGTCTCCAATACAAAATCTTTGTAGGGAGCTGAAACGCAATGTTGCCTAGCAACAGCCCCGAAACCTGAAAGATCTGGAGATCTATATGGAGGAGTGGGCCAAAATCCCTGCTGCAGTGTGTGCCAACTTGGTTAAGAACTACAGAAAATATCTGACCTCTGAAACTGCAAACAAAAGTTCTGTTTTTCTGTTGTATCAAGTACTTATTTTATGCAATAAAATGCTAATTAATTATATAAAATCATGCAATGTAATTTTCTGGAATTTGTTTTAGATTGTGTCTCACAGCTGAATTGTAACTATGATAAAAATTACAGTCCTTTCTATTTTTTGTGGGTGGGAAAATGTGCAAATTCAGCAGTGTATCAAATACTTATTTCCACTGTATATGAAATTCATATTTGCTAAATGTGGACTTGGCAACTGAAAGCCATAAATCTTTTGCACGTAATAAAACAACATGTATTATAACCATCTCATTTAGATATGCTTTGCTTGATGTAATAGAGGTTTTCTCTATATGGATCAGTACTAATAGACCAATGATAGGGCTTTTGTAAGCCTTCACTGATACCATTTTGAAAGCTTGTGTCCAAATGTGCACTATAGAAGACATGTCTAAATGGCTACTACTGAGCAGTATTATTCAAGTTGGAAAGAAAGCGCGCCTAACAGGTACAGGAGTCTGAGATGCTGTGTAGGGGCTAACAGAGGCAGCTGTGAAACAGCTATCCTTGACCCAGCCCTAGCTAGCTGTCAATTAATACTGATTAACAGCTCAGAAACATTTGTGTGTGTGCCATAGAAGTGCAATTGTTCATCTAAAGCATTTCTCAGCATAGCTAGTGAGGATTTCTTATTAACTATGCAATCAGAAAATGCTGTGAGCTGTTAGAAGGTGTACTCTCAGGAAATGAACAGCCAGCACCACCTCAACCATTTCCAGGAAAATACATCAGCATTTTCCTGGAAAGTACACCAGTACACCTGGCACCACATACAATTCAAGGCTGAACATTGCTTTCCAATGCATATATTATTCCAGTATTGAAAGCGGGCTTATACTTACCGATATGCAGTACAGGCACTTCTACATTTCCTCTGTTTGACCTATTTTTGAACACCAGCACGTTTTACAAGTGCTCCATATTAGGGTTTGTGACTTCCATATCAACCCTATATAAATCGTTTTTCAATGTTCAATTCAATTCAATTCAGTTTTATTTATATAGCGCCTTTTACAATAGAGTATTGTCTCAAAGCAACTTCAC
>JAVSBV010008787.1:0-12647 GCA_033117975.1 Parotocinclus spilosoma
GCCCGCGGCCCCGGGGTAAGCGGCGAAGTCGGGGCGGGGGGGCCTTTGTCACGATAAGATCACCCTTGCGATCTCGTCGGACAGCCGTCACCCAGGGTACCTCCCCTACTAGCTTCTTCCCTGCTCTTCTTTCAGCTTCTCCTCCCTGCTGGCGGGTGGCGCACCCGTCACCCGTCCTCTTCTTCTATATATACTGCTTCCCTGCTTCTCTTCCTGGCCGATTATTGTATATGTCTTCTTACCTTCCACACGTCCTGTCGCATTCATCGGCTTCCTCCTTACCCTTGTTTCATGTCGTTTCCTCGTTTCCGTATTTTCCAGCTCCTTACCTCCTTTTTAGTTCCTTCATTTTGCAACCACGTATTCGGTGGTGTTTTATGTTTCTCCGTTGTACCTAGCTCCCTGCATTATTACTTTCATGAAACCCCTCTTGCGTTTACATCCGCCTTTTATGCTTTTCTTCTGAACGCCGCGCTAACCCTGCCGTTCGTGACAGTATAACAGGCCGACTAGGGCGTAGCTAGTGGAGCTTTTTTCCTCATTTTTTTTTTTTTCTATTTTTCCTGGTTCCCACGCCCCCAGACACCGGATATGGCACAGCCTGCGTTCTGTGCCAGTCATTTCCAGGACGTGCTCAGCAACATGCAGGAGACTTCACGCCACCTCCTGCATATCCTGGAGCGCATGGACAGGACCCTGGCTACCATGTCGGCTCGCACCGTGGTGGCTCCAGCTCCAGATGAAGTGGAATTCCCAGCTCCCGATGCTGCTCGTGCACCAGACCCAGGGCCTGCCCTTGCGATGGAAACTGTGGCGGTCTCAGCCCCTGAAGCCCTGGACTCCCCAGGATCCCCAATGGAGCCTGCTGGGTCGCTGTTGGCAGTCACTCCGGTGCCCGATCCGGAGCCCAGGGCTGTATCCGCTCTCTGCTCTCTCTCCTTCTCCTCTCTTTCAGGACCAGATGTGCGTTCGGCCGTTGAGCCCCTGACTGGGCCATATCCTGCGCCCCCCGGGGTGCCTCCATCCATGGTCGTTCCAGTCCTGCCTGAAAAGTCTGCTCCGGTACTAGATCCTGAACACCTCCCCGTTCCAGGTCTGATGGCTGTCCCAGCACCTCCTGATGCTGTACCTCTTCCTGCCTCCCAGTCGAGGGACATCCCAGGGCTAACGGCTGAGGATCATCCAGCCCCTATCTTCATGGTCTCTCCAGTCCTGTTTGCATCTACTGCCCCAGTTCCAGTCACAACTCCTGTACTTAATGTTATGGCCGTTAAAGGTTCCGAGACAGTGGGTATCCGGGAGCCTCCCAGCTGGTACAGGAGCACCCTCAAGGGCCTTGTTGGACTTCCCTGGAAGGTTTGGTTTGGACTTCTTTTATAACCTGATTATTTTTCAGTGTTTTATTGGTGTTTGTGTTCTGTTTGAGCAGTCTGTTTTATTTTGTATGTATTTATTGATTTTTCCTCTATCTGCTCTTTTATCCCACTCTCCACCCTAATGTTTCGTTTCTGTTTGTGCAACCGCATATCGGTGCTGTTTTTTGTTGAGTTTTTTGTATATACACCCTTCTCCTCGCACCGTATATTAAAAACTCTCTAGCGTGTACGTATGCCTTTTGTGTTTTTTACGTCCCTCGAACGCTGTTTCCCTAAGTGTTCGTTACAGAAGGTTTATTAACATAGTGTGACATGGTAAAACAAGGAGCAGAGCAGGGAAAGCACAAAGTACAACCAGAGTGATTATAACTCAAATTAAAAAATGCAACGCAAGCAACAAGCAGGCATGAGCCACACAGCAAGAGTTAAAAAATCTAACAAAACACAAGAAAATAGAAACCATAAACCCCAAACTAACAAGAATAAAAACAGAGAACAAAGAAACAATATGCTAACAAATACAGGAAGTGGCAAGACCGAGATAAGCAACAGGACAAAGAGAACAAAGAAGCAACAAACACATTCTGACAAAGAACATGAGGGTCGAGATAGGCAAACACATAGAGCACTAAGACAAATCACTAACATAGAAAAGATAATACACACGTATGTAAGAAAGACATGGAAACGGCAGCAAACAGGTATATCCTGAAAATCAAAGGACGTGCTAGGACACCAACATTGGCTCGAGACCCGACAAAGAGCGGAATACATTTGGATACGGAAAGTATTCAGACCTCTTTAAATGTATCACTCTTGTTTCATTGCAGCCATTTGCTAAAATCAAAAAAGTTCATTTTATTTAACATACACTCAGCATCGCATCTTGACAGAAAAAGCAGACGTAGAATTTTTTTTAAATGTATTAAAAAAGAAAAACTGAAATATCACATTGTCATACCCTTTGCTGTGACACTTATATTTAACTCACAAGCTGTCCATTTCTTCTTATCCTTTTTGAGATGGTTCTACTAATTCATTGGAGTCCAGCTGTGTTTAATTGAACTGATTGGACTTGATTAGGAAAGGCACACACCTGTCTATATAAGACCTCACAGCTCAGTGCATGTTAATGCAAATGAGAATCATGAGGTCGATGGAAGGAGCTCAGAGACAGAATTATAGCAAGGCACAGATCTGGCCAAAGTTACAAAAAAAAATCTGCAGCACTCAATGTTCCTAAGAGCACAGTTTCCTCCATAATCCTTAAATGGAAGAAGAAGAAGCTTGGGATGACCAGAACTCTTCCTAGACCTGGCCATACAGCCAAACTGAGCCAAACTTGGTGAGAGAGGTAAAAAAGAATCCAAAGATCATTGTGGCTGAGCTCCAGAGATGCAGTAGGGAGATGGGAGAACGTTCTGCAAAGTCACTGCAGCCCTCCACTAGTCGGAGCTTAATGGCAAAGTGGCGCGACGAAATCCGCTCCTCGGTGCAAGACATATGAAATCCCGCACAGAGTTAGCCAAAAAACGCATGAAATACTCCCAGACTATGAGAAATAAGATTCTCTGGTCTGATGAGATAAAGTTTTTCTTCAAACTTAGATTTTGGCATTAATTATGACTGGTATGTGTGGAAAAAAACAGGCACTGCTTATCACCTGCCCTATACAATCCCAACACGTGAAACATGGTGGTGGCAGCATCATGCTATGGGGGTGTTTTTAGCTGCAGGAACAGGATGACTGGTTGCAATTGAAGGAAAGATGAATGAGGTCAAGTACTGACATATCCTGGAGGAAAACCTCAGACCTCAGAACCTTCGGTCCAGAAGGTTCACCTTCCAACAAGACATTGACCCTAAGCACACAGCTAAAATAACAAAGGAGTGACTTCGGAACAACTCTGTGACCATTCTTAACTGACCCAGTCAGAGCCCTGACCTAAACCCAATTGTACATCTCTGGAGAGACCTGAAAATGGCTGTCTACCACCATTCACCATACAGCCAGTGATACCCGTGGTGGTAGTCTCCACCATGAAGTGGAAACCACTGACTAAGCCTGGGAGAGGGTAAGATGGGTAAGGGTGCTCTTGGGTGCATCCCTTGCTACTAGAACTGACCAGATCATCCAGGCGACTTGCAGGCACAGGTTCAGGCTCTGAGCTAGTGAGCATGCGTTCAGAACTCGAGCTAGGGAGCGTGGTCTCTGGCATCGAGTTAGGGAGCATTGAATCAAGTGTCAGGCTAGCAAGCATGGGATCTGACGTCAGGCTACCTGAGTGCTAAGACAAATCACTAACATAGAAAATACACATATTAGGCAGGTGTATGAAACAATCACAGGTATTTATTAAAACCAGGCAAACAAATCACAAAAGTCAGCATGCAATCTTGAACACAAAAAAACATGCAGCGTTCAGGCGATTGGTGAACAGCGTCCCATGGAAGACAAGCAATCAGGAAAACAGGGTGAATCTGTAACCAGAATCAAAATCAGAAACGATGCATACGGTGCGTGGGGTGAGACTGTTCTGGATTTAAAACGTTGATGTGGCTCCAATAGGTTAGATGCAGGTGAACCTGATCTTATATCAGTACTCCAGCAACAGCATTCGTGTGTACTCGGTCACTTCTGTGAATAGCTGCACGAATGTGTTTTGAGCCAGCTGAGCTGGAGCCGAGACAGAAGGTTCTGGAGCCAGGATGGCAAGTTCTAGAACTTAGTCAAGAGCTTCTTTAGCTGAGATAGGAAATGCTGATCTTTGAGTTGCCAGATTCAGCTGAATCAAGAGGTTTGTCTTGAATCATGGGAGACTCGTCAGGCAGAGTGGGAATTTCTGTTTGAGGGTGAAGATTGGGTGGGGGTCGCACTAATCATCTAAGTGGATTTGTATATTCATCAGGCCATCCAGGGACGTAGACTCTTTGTGGCATGCAAGCTCAGTTAACAAATTTTTTTTTAGCACTTAACACTTAACACTTAACACTTTTTTAGCATTTATTACTGGAACTGGAACTGGTTTCTCTTGGAGCACTGTAATAGGCACTGGAGCAGGTGCCATTTCAGGCACTAAAGCAGGCGACACAACTGCATCTGGCGACTATCACTGGCAAAGCAGCTCTTGGAAGAGACAAGAGGTAAGTGATGCCGGTTATTGTTTTCCTGTGAAAAAAAAGGACACATAGCATTTCTATAATACAGCATGCACCATGTGTTGTGATATTTACAGTATATCAGAGACTAACATGTTTAACATTACTCAAGTTTGCACTGTGCAATGCAATACGTTCTTATAGTGTAAGGAAAGATGAAAACAGTGCAGTATCTTGTTTATAGACACTTTCCATTAAGTTAGAAATGAAACACATTTAAACACTTGCAAGATAAGGTTATGCTGTAAGACATGAGAGTGTATGCAATGATGCTCTATACAAAAGTGGAAGAAGGGTATCTTTTAAAAATACAGTTTGTACAGCCTTCAAATGCGAAAATGCATTCATATGGTTTGATTCATAGCAGGCATTTTGAGACACAGTACTGCAAATCATTAGTGTGCAGGCATTATATATTTCTGTGGCTTTTAGTGACAGCTTTAATGCATCTGTGAGAAGTGCTCAGGGCTGTGGAAGCATGGAGCTCCTTCCTAGGGAATGAACAGATAGAGCTTATTACTGCTCTTAGTGACCACAGACTGCAGCATGTCATTCGACCCTAAAGGCAATGGAACTATTTAGGGGTGAAAAACAAATCCTCTGAATTTATATTGACAGTATTTACAGATATACAAATCTTGTTTAGTCTTGGTATACATAAACTGGCATAGGGAGCAGTATGTAAGTTATACGATACATATTTAATTGGTGACTATTATATCTTTAAAAACACACTTGATGTTCTACTAAATTAAAAAAGTATTAAAACAATTTTACAGATTCAGCATTTAGTGGTAAAATTAAATTGCAATAATAATACATTGATCAGCGTGATCCAACCTTTCTGGAGTTCATTGCAAATGCAGCAATCTGTGCATTGTCACTCAATTGCACTTGTGATTAAGAGGGATATGTTAAACCTGAAGTTTCTGACTATTAGTATCACATAATTTATAACCATCATTTACTGAGCAGGTGTAAACAAAGATGTTTTGTTTCAAAGTAAAATATAGTTATATAGCGCTTTTTACAATGATGCATTGTTTCAAAACAGCTTTACAATATTATAATATCCTAAAAGGTCAATCCCAAATTGAGCAAGCCTAGGGCGACAGTGAAAAGGAAAAACACGTTTCAAAGAATGTTATCCCTGTGTAAATTAACCAGTGTTTATTAATTAAGTTTATAAAGACAATTCAGTTTAAAACTGTTGTGTTTTCATTAAACTAGAGTTTACCCTCTCTTTTCCAGCCAGTATCCCACACCCACAATGCCTGCATATCATTAATAAATGCATGAGAATGTATGTTCAGGTGCCAGAATTGAAATGTACCAAGAGTTTTAACTATGTCATAGGTTGGGTCAAAATTCAAAGGCAAGAGTCAAAGCTAGAGAGCATGGTAGGTCACTGCTGCAGCGTCACAAGACAATCCTCCAATCCTCCAATTCCCCATACGGCTAAAAAGATGAGGTTGTGCTGCCTGAGGTGCTGCCGTGGTTTACAAAAAACACACAAAGTTATGCATGCAATAAATAATAACATATCAAACCTTTAAACTGGCACATAGCCAAGTTAATATACATAAATGACACACTTTTGTCACACTTATCACTTCTGTTTGTAATGGGGCAGCAAGGGTTTGCAAACAAATGAGGAGCCTGGGAAGATCCAAAATTCCTAATATAAATTGTATACTAGAGGTCTCTAGTTGGCAACAAATGTATGAGAAAAATATTGCAATATTTAAAAGCCTTTGTTACAGTCATAAATGCCACAAAAAAATTACTGTGAAAAAAGAAGCCTAGTGTTAATGTCCAGAAATGGCATCAACTGCTCAGAAACGTCTAAGATGGATCACACAGTGGAAATGTGTATTGTGCTCAGGTGAATCAGCATTCCAAAAATAGACACTGTGTGCTCCAGATCAAAGACTAAAACAACTACCCAGATCAGCAACAAGTGCAAAAGCTAGAGGTGTAATAGTACAGGGCTGTGTCAGTACCCTTGGCAAAGGTCATTTTCAGTTCTGTGATAAAAGCATTAATCCAACAAAAGGACATTTAGATCTTAGAGAAACATATGTTGCCTTTAAGAAATCATAATTTCCTGGGACACCCATGCATTTTAAAACAAGACAATGAAAAAAGGGAATGGAATGGAACAAAATAACACCTGATAATATAACACCAAACACAACAAAATAACACCTAATTTCTTGGTGTGTACTGTGCCAAAAGTGTGGTGAAAAGAAAATTTCAAAGTCGTTTACTGTCTCAACATTTTTTTGAATGTGTTGCAGGTCTGAAATAAAGGAATGGATGTTTATTAACTAAATGAAACACATAAAATATTTCAAGTTCATGTTTTTCCATACTGTCCCAACTTTTTTCTGATTTAAATAACTTTGAAAGTGGGGGGATTTAAAGTTGAGACTTGTTGTGGCAGATTGGTCTGAGGTCACAAATATTCAGATTAATATTAATGTTTGCTTTTTAAAATTTAACAGGATACAGAAAAACATAGTAAGCTATGAATTATTCTATTAGTCTATTCGATACAATTCTAAACAGGATAATAGTTAATACATTTTTAATGCATTCCTTAATCCTTAATACTTTCATGTACAAAGTAACCTATGAAAATGTTTGCTGTGCCATACTTTGCTATATTTACTTACTAAAGTGATGCTACTTTTGCCGCTTTCGTTTATTGCAGAATATGAGTTAGGGGGCAAAGACACTAAAAATCTTAATCCTTTGGACAATAAATGATCCAATGTTAAGAGTTTCTCAAAAACATTAAACGTGAATGACTTTCAAAATTTTAATTACAGATTCCGATAGAAAAAGTGCCATTTTGTTGAAGAACACATTTCCGTTGAGAAATCTCACAAATCCTCCACCTCCATTATCTCTCATCAAAATATAACCTCACAAGATGATGAATAGTGGCTGGCTTGCCAGGTGAACAGAATGAGCTTTAGTGGATGGTGCCAAAATGTGCCAGTTCCTCCTCCTGAGCCCAGTAGAATAGCCAGAACAATAGAAAAATCCGCTGTGATAATTAGCGAAACATTTTTACATTGCTTAATTATTTTCAGTTTGGCTTTTGTGGCAAGAAGAATGAGAGGCATGTGGAGAAGTTAATTTGTCATGTATCCAGAAAGCTGACTAAAATTAAAAATTGAGTTTGTATATGCATAATCTTATATTTTGTCCACTGTTTATTTTGGATGCTATATCGTTATCATTTCCTAAATGCATATTTGCATTCAGAATAATATACTGTAGATATGTTTTTAATAAATATTTGCAAAAAGTCTGTGAATGCTTTGGAAGTATTCTGTATCAAGTACTCATACAGTCTGGTCTGTTTCTAAACCAAGTTCAAATTAAATTCTTCCGAAACTAGTAACCACTAAATAATTAAAAATTAACAGATGCTATGAAACACATTAACCATTCACAGTTCATGATATGTCAAGTATGTAAATCTGAATGTCCTCACAAATGTTAGGTATTACACTAGGTGCAATTAACTTGAATATATGGGTTGAATTAAGATTAAGACTGAAACTGATCTTCTAAGAAAATACCTGCCCATGTAAAACATTCCACATTTAAAAATACTTTGATGTCATGAAAGGAAAAACAAGGCCCAAGAGTCCAGTGTATTAAAAACAGATGTTAACCAAAATGAGATTCTGTGGCATGATCTGAACATGGCTGCTCATGCAAAGAGATCTCAGAATGGTCTAAATTTTAACCTCACCACTGTGAAAATCAAGTTATCAGACACAGGAAATTATCTGATTTTGCTGCTGAATGAGGTTCTGCCAGTGAAATGCTAGCATTACCATCATTACATTTTTGACAAATTAGTTTGATGAAGATTGTGTTACTACACATTTTATACAAATGCAAATTATACATAATAATTAAGAATGATAATATATGGTAAAAGAGTGAATGGAAAGTGCAAAGTTAATGGTTTAATAGTATACTTTGGTATATCAAAATGCAAAGTAAATAAACAAAATAGAAATGTAAATCAAATCAATATTTGGTGTGACCAGTGGTGCACACAGTTTCTGACAATGCATAGAAATAAAAATTACCTGCCCCTTATATTTACTTTGATTTGACATGTACAGGTGATTGTAACCATGATTTGGTACAAACGCATCATCCAGGAAAGGTTGAGAGATGTGACAAAATTTGTACTGTTTTAAGTGTGGTGAAAAGGAATGGCAACATTGCAAAGTTTTTTTGTGTGTTCCAGGCCACAAATAAAGGAATAGATGGTTATTAGCAACTAAAATTAAGTTTACCAGACTAAACTTAGACTGAAACTGAAAGCTTAGACACATAGGGCCTGCAATAAAATAAAAGTAAGAAATAAGAAATGTAAATGTAAGAAACATTGTGTTATTTCACATGCATTTTTCATACTGCCCCAACGTTCTCTGATTTGGGGTTGTATATAGTGCCATTTAAGAAAGACCATTTAATATCACTGGAATAAGGAAAACCATTTACTTGGCATTCTGTCACAGGGCAGCTTGTCTTAATGAATGCTAAATCATACTTTTAGACCTTTTGTCTGAGCAGGATTAGAGCTGACCCAAGAGCTCCCTGTCAGTTTTTATTAAAGTTCAATTTAAATAAGTTTTGGCAACTTATTTTGGCATAAGTTGTGGTTCTGGCGCAAAGTTAGAAAGGTTTGAAAGATAGCACCTGGGCATAGTATGGGGTTTGAGCCCAACAATCTTCCTTGGCCTGCAAACTGCCTGTAATATTTAGAACATTTTGCTAATACATTGCTAATTTCAGCTCGACAGTTTCTGTGCCAAAGAAAATAGATTAATCTCTCCTACTAGTACCACTGGTAATAGGCCAGGCTCCTCTTGCTCAAATTTATCAAAACAGAGCACAACATTTCCAATAGACACAGTAAGAGACTTTTGAGACTCAGTAAAAGTTTCATTTCTGGAGGTGACATTCACTGAAATAAAGTGGAAATAAGACCTTAAGGCGTTATGCCTAACAAATCATTGACTACAGTAGATGAGAGCAAATTACCAATTTTGGACGAACATTTAAAGTAATAGCTTTAGGACTGACATCTGCAAGTCATAAATATTTTTTGTGAAGCAGTCAGAAGAAATTATCACTGCTGAGCGAAATAAAATTGCAAAGCAAAAGGCTTATGTGCAACTGAGACCTTAAGCTTAATATGGTAAACATATGACCTGTACCTCGACTCCGCTATTCGCCTCGTTCCTTTTGTTCACGTTTTGCCTCACTGTTTTTTTTTTATCTCGGACTGTTTGACCCTGTTTTTGCCTGCCGACTCAATAAATCCTGTTCTTACCTGTAAAGCTGCATTTGTCTCGATCATCTTGGGCAGACGGGTTACATTTAACTTAGCCCCCATGGAGACAGCAGCTTCTGCCCCAGTGCCCGCCATTGGCGAGCAGCTTGCAAAGGTTCGGGGTTATCTCGTGGAGGTGACGCAGGCGGTACGGCAGCTCATCACCGGCCAAGAGGCGCTCAGCTCTGTGGTGCCCACCGTGGACGCGCTATCTCAACTATCCCAACGGGTGTCGCAGCTAACTCCATCCCCAGGGGTTCCAGCGTCCGCCGACACTGTTCCGCTACCCCCAAGCCCGCCACACGCTTTGGCGCCATCTGCTGCCTATAGGATCGCACTGCCGGACAGGTAAGAGGGAAACCCTGACCGCTGCCAAGGTTTTCTGTTGCAGTGGGACCTATACTTCTCCCACTCACCTCCAGAGGCGGATTCGACCCGCATCGCGTTGGTGATCTCTCTGCTTTCTGGTCCCGCTCTGGATTGGGCCACAGCCATCTGGAACAAACAGGACAAGGAGGCTCGCAATTATCAACTCTTCCAGGAGGCTTTTCGGGCGATGTTTCAACACCCACGTGGGGTTCGCTCCGTTGCTGAGCTACTCCAAGACCTGCAACAAGGGGCCCGGTCGGTGGCCGAGGCGGCTCAAAGTGGCTGGAACGAGGCGGCTCTTCTCCCCACGTTTCGTCTGGGATTACGTGCGGATCTGTAACATGAACTCCTGCGCCGGGATGCTGATCTGGACCTGGATGAGCTCATCTCCCTGGCCATCAGGTTTGACCAGCTCCTGGGTTTTCGTCGCCTCCCACGGCTCCCCATGCCATCCCCAGTCTCCACGCCTCTTCCTGAACCCATGGAGGTGGGCAGGGCTCGTCTTTCCACCCAGAAACGTCTACACCGCACGTCCCAGGGTCTCTGCTATTACTGTGGCTCGGATCAGCACCATTGTGCCCAGTGTGACCAGGCGCCGGCTTCGACGGTTACCCCTTTCTGTTTCAGCACTGATAGACTCCGGGGCTCAGGGGAACTTCATAGCCGAGTGCCTCGTCATATCTGAGAAGATCCCCTGCTTTGATCTCCCTGCGGCGCGTATCATCACAGCTGCCGACGGCTAAACCCTGGGTGCGGGCCCCCTCACCAGGATTACCACATTAGCGCCACCCATGTGGAGACCATCACCTTCTTCCCGCTGGCAGGGCTCACTCACCCCATCATCCTGGACTCATTCCGGACTCATTCGACCCTCCACGTCTCCTCCCTTTGTCTGGATTCTTTTTCGTTCCCAAGGCTGATGGCTCCCTGCTCCCTGGTAATGCCCTTCGGCCTGGCCAATGCCCCTTCACGGCCTTTGGCATCCCGGAGGTCATACACTCCGACCGAGGAGCTCAGTTTACTTCTGCTGTGTGGACCGCCTTCCTGGAGAGGTTTGGGGCAGCGGTCAGCAAGAACACCCAGCTGGAGTCAGGCTAGGTAGGTGCCGACAACTGAGCTCAAAGCGTGCGAGGAGCGCACAAGTACAGAATAGGAAAAACCCTCAAAGTGCCCCTAACAAACTAAATACCTCGGGGGTTACCCGCCCATAGCAGTCCATCGGCACTAAAAGCCCCCGGAACTTTACCACTATCTCTCGAGAACGCAAAAGGGCGCGAGGTCAGCGGTGGTCAGACACGCAAACCGAACGGCGATGGAATCCCGTTGGAATAATGATTACCTGGCCCCGAACAGCGCTAAAACCACACCTTTATAGGACGTGAAGCAGCTGTTTGGGATCAGGACATAATTAAAATAGTGGATATAAGGCCACCCCGCCGATGGCTCTGTAATGGCAACCGGCAAAGACGACCAAACGCACCGAAGGGGAAGGTAGGAACCCTAACATTGGTGACATTTTTTCAACTGTTGTTAGACATCATTGTGCATGAAGTGGCCTTGATGCTTGCCTTTTTGTCCTTTAAAGCACATTGGATTAAAGTATATTTAAAATGTGTGCACATCACATCCATTTTTGGGTTCTGCAATGTGTAAACATATGTTTTTATTTTTTTGTAGCACTGCTGCCTTTCTATTGCTGACAATTATAAAACTTTCTATTTCACTAGATAATGAATCCATCAAGGTATTTAATCTTTTGATGTGTTTGCTAATGACACTAATTAACCCATATAATAACTTTGCCAGCAACAGTAGCTGTAGCACAGTAACAGTTAAAGGCAAGTAACAGCCTCTGGTTTAGGTATAATTTAGCACAATGTTTTTAAACACATGCACCACTTATGTTTGCCTAGTTCTGCATTCCTTATAAGCACCAACATGATGATGAATGAGCAGGTCTAGGCAAATTCCACACACCAAATCAGCACTTCACAGCACGAAACCTGTGTGATTGCAGGACAACCATCATATATAGTAGTATATTATTTTATACTTAAAAAGGAAAGCTGCCACACTGGCGAGTGGGGGGTGACAAGTGGAGTAAGACTTACTGTGTCTATATAACAAAGCCACCAAAGTTAAATGCACTAGTTTTACACAGTGCTGCATGCTTCTCAGTCAATTCCCTGCTTTCTTCTGTGACACTTGATCATGTTGGAAATTTAACAAGAAATATATTACAACTGTCACATGAAGACACTGACACATGAAGTTTCTCTAATTCCTCAAATGTATTTAGGGTAAAGAGGGGCTGTGAAGAGTGTAATTAGCTTTACACTGAAATATAATATCTTAAAAAATAAATATAT
>JAVSBV010008805.1:0-26227 GCA_033117975.1 Parotocinclus spilosoma
CTGGTCTCCATCAACAGAAACCAGTCCCACCAGAGTGCAGGAACTCCCTCCATCGGTTGGACGTTAGGAGACGATGTGCCTCCAAGGACCGTCCACCGAGGAATCGTTTTATAATCTAGTTGTTTCATAATTTAGTTTATTTATTTTATTACTTATTTTAAATTTTATTATTAATTTGTTACTGATTTAAATTCTTTAACTAATTTTGCTATGATTGAATATACTTTTAAGTATTTATTTAATTAACATCTAGGCCACTCGTGGAGGATGGGTCCCCTGTTGAGTCTTGGTCCTCCCGAGGTTTCTTCCTACCACTTTCAGGGTGTTTTTCCTTGCCCCTGTCACACTAGGCTTGCTCAACTTGGGATTGGCCTTTTAAGATAACATAAGATTGTAAAGCTGCTTTGAGACAATGCACCATTGTAAAAAGCACTATATCAATAAAATTGAATTGAATTGAATTGAATTGAATACACATATGATAACAAACTGAGAACTCACTCTTTACAAAATATTGCAGTGCAGTTGCAAATAATCACTTTGAAGTAGATGAGCACCGGCTTAAAACACACTGTTTATATTGATATTATATCTTGGTTTTTAGACCTCAGATAAACAAGGGTGATTGTTTTGGTCACCGATGTTTGTTTAACAGTTTTGAGTACCTGCAACTCCATATTCATGTTTACATGCGTGTATATGCATGTGGGTGTTTCTACACATTCTAGTACATTTTTGACCACATTTTTAAGAATGACTATAAATATATACAACAAAATTCACTCACTGGCCATTATATTAGGTAATCCTGTTCAACTGCTCGTTAATGTAAATATCTAATTTATAGAACAATCTTTAATCCAATGAGATAATAAGAATATTGCCTTTTGAGAAATTGACATTGGTAGCACCAATATTACCAGCTTTTTTCAGCTACATATGACCGAATACTTGTTACTTAGGATTTAATGAATTAATTATAAATAAATACGTGGCACTATTCACACTGGTTCTGTATTTGGAGAAGTTCTATTAGTACTGCTTCCAATAGATGGCACCAAAGGAAAGAAAATAATTGCTTAAACGAAAGGCTGTAAAAAGCAATGTATCATGGGACTTTAGATAACAATGATATATAGTTAGATAATGATCAGTGCCTTTTAAGTTAGTAAGTATTTAGTTAATATGTAAGAAATAAGTTATGGTGTTATAAAGATAGACATATTACCTAAATCTTAATATTACTGTATTTGATCTTATCATTATCCTAGTAGGTCTCAGTGCTCTGCCGTTTTCAAATGCTGGTTCTACCCAGTAAATTGTACTGTAGGACTTCATAATAAAACTGTAAATTGCAGTTTTAATGTGAATTTTCACAGTTTGACCATAAAGTTCACAGATCTACTATGATTTTTTGATGATAATTTTGACACATTATGGTTCCACTATCAAATTTCATAGTACCACTGTAAACTTGGTTGACTGTGAACTGACCATACATTATTGTAATATGGTTCTAATATGGTGTTTGAAGGTAATTTGGCCAATTCGTGGTTCTACTGTCAAATTTCACGATACATTTTTTCCTGGGAGACCCTCTGTTAAACTTGTGAAAAACCAAAATGAAAAAGGATACGCTTTGATCACGTTTTAATAATAAACCTTACATGTGCCAGTAATAACTGTTCTGTTGATCAGTATTTTGTTATTGTTTAATAATAAAAAAAGCCTGTTCGATGTAAGACAATTATTTTGTTAAACTTTTGTCAATCTGTTCCTTCCGCTGTATGCGCCATACAGTATATGCACGTGTGGTACTAACGTGTGTGTGTGTGTGTGTGTGTGTGTGTGTGTTTTATTCACTAATGAATTGGATTTTGACATACAGAGCCATTATGTAAGTATAAACTAATCCAGATTACACATACATAATCCATTAACCTCATTTCAGCTGAAAACCCATAGTGGAAGAGTAAAGTGTGTGTGTGTTTGTGAGAGAGAGAGAGGGAGAGTGCGAGAAACCAAGAGTTTTAATTCTCTGTGAGTATCATATATCGACCAAATATAATAGCAAGACCAGATGTTATTTGTCTTATGGGGATATTTTGCAAGTACCCACAACTTGCTTTTCCTTGGATTTCAAGGTTAAGGTTAAGGTTAGGGTTAGGTGTAGTACTCATAGATGCCCTATACACAGACACATGCACACACACGCACGGACATACGCACACACATGCACACCGAAAACAGTACAAAAAGGAAAATGCAAGTAATGGAAATGAATGTTAAAAATATTATTTAATATTTTAATTAAGTGCTTGTTGATTTTAATGTTCGAAAATCAGGACAAATGGGCAAGTTTAAGGATCTGAGTGAAGTCATTATTCATTCACTTACTTAGTCGCATAATCCTAAACAAGGAGAGCCTTTTGTGTTGTTTCTGGTATACAGTGATTTGTACGGACTCATATCCACTATTTTAAATGACTACAATGGGCATATGAGCATTAGAATTGGACCATGGAACAATGCAAGAGGTTCAGTTGTGGACAGTGGATGTGTGTGCATGGAAAAAAGATGTCTATGGGAAGAACAAATGCTGAAAGCAGTGGCCTAGCGTACTGCACTCAGGACCTGGGGGTCCTGGGTTCAAATCTCATCTCTGCCAAGCTACCACAGTTGGGTCTCTGAATATGCTTTACAACCCCACTTTCATACTATACTACTCACACAAATTTGGGGATACTTAAAAATGAAACATCCCATAATTAAACATCCTCTCATTTTTGTAGGCAGTGTATTAGACATTCAGCACGGTTGCACAAGCAGTTCATGTTGTTATCTCACAGCCTTCTGAGCTTCCTGCTTTAATACCAACCCTGGACTCCACCTGTGTGGAGTCTGCATGCTTTCTGTGTCCACATACTCCAGGTTCCTCCAGCTTTCCAAAGACATTTATTAGGTTAATTGGCCACTCTAAATTGGCCCAGTATAAATGTGTCTGGCTAGTATAGATGTAAGCTTTCTCCTGCCACGAATAGTATGAATAGGAATGTTAAGAAAAAAATAAATCAGTGCTATTAGGCATTAAGTTAAATCTTGCAGTTATACACATGATTTCCGAATACTTATTTATGATTTCAGGATGTTATTAATAGTCATTTAAACAACCAGGACACTACTTTTCTTGCAGAATTGCTCAAATATACCACAGTTTAATTGTACAATTACTACAATTATGTACAATTACAGCATTGTTAGTATTCACCCATTTAAACCAGTGTGACAATAGATGAACAAAAATTGTTTGAAATTATGAATATTCTTATTTATTTTGTTTTAGAGTGTCACCAATTCTCGGCATTATGTTGTTACATCTTTAATAAATAAAAAAGAATAGACATAATTAAAGTAAAATGCACCCATAAAATAATGAATGGTGATAAATTGTTGGCTAGTGTTGCATTCATTTTATTATCTTAGGCATAGAAGTGGGTTTAAAAACAGGCTGATGACTATATGGAGTAGTTAAATGAGGACTTATCTTTTAATCTGTCTCTAAAATAGTCCCTGAATTAAGGCACATTTGTAGGTAAAATTAGTTGCACTGGTGCTTACACCAGAATGCAGGAAATTTAATTCCAAAGTGCTCCTGATGCCCCATGGATGTCATTGTTTTAACAAAGGCAAAATGGCCATGCATCTCTTTGTTAGAACTAGGGGGGGACGCTTCATCTCGATGCTATTTCATTTGCCCTTCTACAGACCAAAGAGGCTTAATCAGGAATATCCTTTTTAAAGGGTAGCAGCCAATAAACCACTTTTTTTGAAGGGAACATGATGAAAAGGTATACTTAAGTTTTAACTGAATACTCTTTTTTTTTACATTGACAGTTTCTCTACTGAAATCAAAACGTACAGTTGTATGCGGAAAATGAGCAAAAATTACAAGACTGAAAATCATTCATAAAGGCTACTACACTGCTCACAAAAATGAGGGGGTATTTAGTTATGAAAGTACCTCCTAATGTTTGTGGACAGTATAGTTTATTTATAAATTGACTATAACTATTAATTATTATTTTCATTACTCAAAATGCTGACATGCTAAAAAATTGTGCTAAAATGCAAAAAATATACAATTATATTGGTGTTCTTTAAAGTAAAGTACTCAAAAGTAGGTTATTTGGTACACATTTATTGACCAAAAGGCGCAGTGTACATAAAACACATTGAGATCATTGTAATCCCACAGACCTGACCAACACTGGAAATTCATTATGTTCTCCATTTGAGCTCAGATAGGTGTTCCTTTAAACCTTTAACGGTAACTGTGATTAAAAATGCACAATTTTAATGTTGATCCATGGTGAACAAATCCATAGGATGGGATGTTTATTTCTTCTTCTCCACCTGTTTCTCTCCTGTGAGGAACTGCCAGATTCCTTGGCGGTAAAACTCATTACCGTATGCATAGAGCATAGAATTAAATATTGGAGACAGTTTTGCAAGCACTGGAAGAACCTGTAAAAACCACATGTTACTACACGGTTTAATAATTTCAGTTTCAAATTACATTAAGACCATACAATGTTTGTTACTTTCCAATGCACTTTTCAATAGAATTGTCAGTATCAAACCAAATTCTGAGAGTGTATCACAATTACCCACCAGTCTTTAAGTAATGGTTTTGGAAAGTCTACTCAAAGTTTTATTTTAAGTGGATATTTGTGTTGGTGTTGATCAGTAAGTATAGTGATTACCTTACCATTCTTAGCTTTGGACATAGGATCTTGGTATTCTCAAAGCAGGCATATAGGCAGATGGCAACATATGGACCCCAACAGAGCAGTAAGCACTTTATGGGGAGACCAGTGTTAAACTGCAGAAAAACCAAACATCACATTAAAATAATAATAATAGTAATAATAATAATAGAAAATGGTGGAAGTCCTGCTGAATAACATGATATTCTATGCTGGGATTCCTTTCTAAATCAAAGCTCGATTGTGTGCCATCATAATCCTTACTGCCAGTACTTGGTAAACATGCTTTATAAAATAGGAGAAAGAAAAGCGTCCATTCAACAAAACCATACATGAGAGGCTTTCAAGGACTTAGCAAAGCCCTCGCTAATCTTTGTTAATACCATAACTAAACCACAAGCTTTTTCACGGAATTGCTTGTTCAGACATTTTAAAGTTTGTACATATGAGGTTACCTTAAAGTTATGGGTCTTTTTGAAGTATGCATAAATGGAGGAATAAGAAGAGTACATGATGAGCAGAGGAAAAGCCAGGTACAGGAGAGTGATAGCCAGCGTGTATGTGATGTAATCTCTGGGTAGCAAGAAGAAACATTTATTCAATCATTTATCAGGTAATTTATTAAAAAACTATAGCTATTTAGAAATCCCACAATATTGCATGCTAATATGAACATAAACATATTATATTCATAAGTTGTTTAAGCACTGCAGGATACATAAAGGTTATAGAAAATCAGTGATTGATGTTGATACTGCATCACACTCCTGTTGATTATTTTTGGACAACAGAATGCCTCAGAGAGCTTTATAAATTATTATGATAATTTTCATCATGAGGTAGCAAATATGTATAAATGCACACTACTATAGTGTCTGGATAATTTTAATATGTATAACAATGTAAAAGTAAAATATGGAATGTTTAATACCAAAACCAGTTATGAGAAATGAAAGCAGAGAAATGCAGCTCAGTTAAATAAACTTAACTCACATAATCATATAGGCTAAGTTTACTATAATGTTCTTTACAAATATTAGTAGTTGCAGATTGCAGGTTTAAGTTTTGTTTCAAAAGTGCATTTATTTGGGCTTTCTCCCTGCTCATATAAAGCTAATAGAACAATATACATCATTATTATTATTATTAGTAGTAGTAGTAGTAGTAGTATTTGTAGTCACTCTCTCACATTTTAGTCACTCTCTCTCTCACATATTGTACTTGGTCTCTCATACAATCTGTTAACCCTGTACGAATGGCAGGAGTGATATGTGCACTTGTTGTTTCTGTTTTGCTCAGTTCATAGAAGGTATCTAACTCCATAGTTGTTAGAACGAAACATCATACAATATTACTCCTTAATCTATTACACATATTATTTGAGAAATTTTGTAACAAACATCTGCTTGGCAAAACTCAGCTAAACTGCAGCATGGGAAACTACTACTAACTTATAACTACTTAACATTGACTTACAATAAGCTGGGCTACATCCATCATGGATAAAAACAAATTATCAACGGATACGTTGATGGCAGTAGTAGATGTGTTTTTGTGTTGAAAGTATGGCTGTGCCTTGTTCTGAATATGGCAGTTGCTTTACATCGCCAAGCACTACACCATACATTTGTTTAGTGTGGTAAGTATTTCAACATATATTTTACTGTTTGTCCAATATTAAACTAAATATTATCTTAAATATAACCTATAACATCCTATTTAAATATTAGTAAGTGTGTGTGGTGTAAGATATATGAGAGCAAACCACACATATGTGTTAAATATGTGTGTTAAATATGCCAAGATGAGATTTTGTTCAGTGTTATTACAGACATTTTGTAGCTCGTCTTTGATTTAGATTTCAAATAAAAACATAAAGCTTTGGGCTTGAATTCTGATACTTGCACCCTTAGGATATTACATTTAGCAGTTATTGTTTACTGTACCTGTCTCCTCTGGTATAATCCAGTGTGCAGCCCACATGCATGGGCTCAAAGTCGAACACGCCCCATCCAATGAAAGGTAAGGGTAATGCAGCCCAGATAACAGCTAGAATCCAGATGATGCTGCTCATAGTCAGAGATGTGCTCCAAAACATCTTCTGCTCTAAAATACCACACAGCACAAAACTATATCCTATTATCTGGTTTAACATTGTGACACAAGTTATATTAATGACTTTAAGCTGCATCTTCCTACTATAGTTTTTATTCCCATTCACCCAGGACATTTTTTTTACATTTTGAAATAATATAAATATATCAGTCATTTTTAACACACTTTTTCAATTGTATAATGTAAACATGAATGTCTGTTATAAGATTAATTTGTATTTATTTATAAATAATGGTTTAACTTTACATTTAAAAAAAGTGAATGGCATTTGTTGTGAGTGTTTTTCAGACACTCACTAGTGCAGTACATGTGATATCGATCCCATGCCACAGCACTAAGAAAGCTTATTCCTGCAAAGATGGACACCAAGCCTTGAAAACCATGGAACTGGCAGCCCTCAGGTCCAAATGGCCAATATCTACAATATATATGACAGAGCAACATAAGATAAAAAAGTGCCATGGGTATTCATATGTGTAAAATAAGCAAATAGATTCTGCTGTTTTGCATATACATTTATTTATTCATGGTTAGACAGCTGTTGAATACCTGAGGTAACTAGCGTAGGCTGATGCCAATCCATTACAGTTGAGGCTGAGATCAGCGAGCGCCAGGCAAAAGACAAAAAAATTACTGGACGTCCTGAGCTCTTTGACCTTCAGGAAAGCCAGTATAGAGATAATGTTCAGGAAGAAACCAAGTAGACCTACACACACATACACACAAAGCAGGGGTTACAGCATGCACACAACTTAGTGATGAAGTGCACTCTTGCTTACTTCCACATTCCAAAGACATGGATTAAGCCTCCCAGTGCAAGTGCGCGTGTGTTTGTGTGTGTGTCTATGATGGACTAGTAGACTGTACAGGATTGGTACCTACAGTATCGCGTGGCCAGATAATTCCTTGAGATATTTGTACTGAAATTATTAATTGTCTAGCTTCTTTTAATAATATATGTGTTTATTGCTTATAGGTACATTTGCCAGAACATACAAATGTTTCATGCATTATTGGTGCTTTTTTGATAAATACAAGAAATGAAGACAATGTAAAGTACATTCAGAGACGGATATTAATATCATATTACATATACACATATTCAGCTACTTAACATAAATATCTAATCAGTCAAGCACGGCATAAAGGTATGGTCATGATATGGTGAAGTACAAACTGCGCATCGGAAGGGGGATTCATTGACATGAAAGGATAACCTACTGGGATTTTCATCCATAGCCATCTTTATAATTTACAGATATTGGTCCAAAACTGGAGAAAATATCCAGTAAGCAAAATGTCTTGCTGCAACCAGAGGCCATAGGAGAATGGTCAGAATGGTTTGAGCTGATAAAAGAGCAACAGTAACCCAATTAGACACTCGTTACAACCAAGGTATGCAGAAGCAGATGGGCTACAGCAGCAGGAGATCCCACCAAGTGCCACCTCCGTCAGCTGCGAACAGGAAAATAAGAGTATTTGGACAGCAAGATTAGAAAATGTTGTCTAACAATTTCTGCGATGACATTGGGTGGTAGGGTCAGAATTTGGCATAAACAACATAAAAGTTTCCTGCCTTGCATTAACGCTTTAGGCTGTTGGTGGTGTAATGGTGTGGAGTATTTGTTTGGGGGGTGTGGGTTTGTGTGTGCATTAATACCAGTTGCACAGCCTTTAAATGCCACAGCGTATTTAAGTATTGCTGCTGACCATGTTCCTCCATTCACGCCCACATTTGTACCATGTTCTGATGGTACTTCCAGAAGGGTAAGGATTGTGTAATCCAGCAGTGACACAGCTGTTTACACAACTGTTTTTTAAACATGACATTGTTCACTGTACTTAAATGGCCTTCACAATTATCATAAATGAATTCAATACCACACATTTGGGATGTAATTGAATTGCATCATGTATCATGGATGTGTGTGGTCAACAAATCAGCAGGAACTGTGTGATGCCATGTCAAAGCTCTGAGGAATGTTTCCAGCACACTGTTGAATCTTTACCACAAAGAATAATGGAGACTCTCAAGGCAAAAGTGGTTCCACCTTGGTTCAAGCAAGGTGTGCCTAATAAAGTGGCCAGTGTGTGTACATACAGTAGTTATTTCATAATTACTTGCTTTATTGGGTTTTCTGTATATATCATATATTTCTGTATATCACTGTATACACTTTATGTGGAATAAAACACCCAGCTGATGTTCCGGTATAGGCAAATATTCAGGTTATCCAAACTTGTCTTTTTCTCCACCACTTCCTCTCATATCATTAGACTTAATGGTAAAAAATAATTTAGGCAACACTCTTCATTAGTGATATATCTGCCATGTTTACTGCTAACTGATTCGTAATTTAAAAAATGCAGACATGGAATCTTGATGGCAAATATTGGAAGTGATATGCGTTGTACTAAACACCTGAATATGACACTTTTATATATGAATTAAGTGTCTACAAACTTTTGGCTGGATAGTGGTTTTAGAATAGCTTTGCTATTGTTTAAAAACTTTAATATACATGCTTATATGTGAGAATTCGTCTGGATTCCTCTGAGATTTCAGCAGAATATTAAATTAAGCATGGCTAAAATTACATATGAGTTTTGATGTGTAGTGTTTGTCAGACGAGAAACTACTATAATTGTAATTAGCCACTGTATTAATTCCACTTTGTATGTGCCTCTAGAAATCTAACCAGAAGGAATGATGATACTTACCGCCCACAAGAAGCACAGAGCCGAAGACGAACATATCAAAGTCACTAAATCCTTCTGGTAAAGTGTATGCCATTTTAAAATATGTTAAGTAGCACAGTTCTTGTTTCAACAGAGTATGTAACAACAAGATATAGGCTTTTATAGTCTCTTTCACATGAAGGGGGAAAGAAAAACTGGGCCTAAGAGTGGGTAATCTCAGCAGGAATGTCCTAATGCAGCCTATTTGGACTGGTTTAAGCAATGTTTCGTAATGCACGTCATGCAAAAGACAGAGTTTTGATCTGTGTGTGTGTGTGTGTGTGTGTGTGTGTGTGTGTTTGCATGCATATCATTGGGTGAGGCTGACAGTTTTACCAGAAAAACTGCTATACACAATAATTTTGAATAATCATTTAAGGTAAGATTAAGAGGTTATGTTAGGGGTAGGTGTATGTGTTGTATTAATAATAAAAAAAAAAATAATACATTTTAACAAACAAACTAAAAACAGGAGTTTTTGTCTGTTCCAGAACATAGGAGTAGCTGATGAAAAGGCTCTGTCACCCATTGTACCAAAATTAATTATTATGTGCATTGACTAAATCTTCTGCAGAGTGCTCTAAAAAGACAGGCCTTAATCTAGAAATATTCTGTAGGTGGCAAAATGCAATCCGGGAGACATTATTTATGTGGGTCGAGAAGGAAGGAGTACTGTCCAAGATAACAACAAGGCTCTTAACGTGTGTCGAGACATTTCTTATATCCTCAGATTTTCTGCTATTAAATTTTAAATGTGTTAGGTTTCGCGTTGCGAGCACTTTTACCGTTGTTCGCCACGGTGTGTTATTTTAGCCCGATCCCTTAGTTTTGTGTTTTCGTTTTCTCCCTACGTCCGTAATGGCGTTTGTTTTGATTTACCGCGGCGATCGATTGGTTTATCCTTTTACTTTACGCACCTGTTTTTCATTTCAGTTAATTAGTTCTGTCATATGAGTCGATAGAACACGTTTGTGTTCGCCGGCTCATTACGTTAGTCCCTGTGTTTGTTGCGTTACGTTTCGAGTGTTCCCTTTGTCTGTGCGTGCATTATTTTCTTTCGTTTTGTTTTTATAGTCCTGTAGGGACTCCCCTGCTCGTCTTCTCCGGCAGCTGATGGTGCCCGGGATACGAGGCTGGAAGGGGCTGTACCCTAGACCCGCAGCACGAATGGTTCGCGTTTGGGTCCGTGGCCGCTAGAAGCCGCTATAGGGTCACTATCGGCGCCGACCCCGGTATCCGTCTATAGATCCTTAGCTCTAAAAGTAGTCCTTAATTTCTCCCCCCACTTTATGTCCTTTTACTTTCTTTCTGTTCAGGCTGTTTTTAATTTTTTTCTCTTTTTATGGGCTCGTCTGCGGTACCCTGGCTCCCATAGGTGCTGCTGCTTGGCCCTGGCACCGAAGCCGTCCTGGACCCTTTGGCATGGAGCCATTATGGCGGTACCACGACCCCCACCGACGCCGTGGGACCCTCTTCGCTCCAGCCCGTTCAAAAACCCCTGGGACCCTGTTGCCTTGGACCTCAACGCAACGGACCCCAGCGGACCCTCAGTGTCCAGGCTGTTCGGAGTTATGGAGTGGGCCCCTCGGCCCCACCACGGGACTCTGGACTCTACGCCCCACCGATCTCGTGTTTGGATTAATTTTCACTTATCGTTTGAATGCCTGATTTATGTGTGTTTTAGTTAATAAATGTTCTTTGGTTTTTCCGTTCTTTGTTTTTTTGTTGTCTGTCGGTGGATTCTGCATTACGGGCTCCGGTCTTAAAACCTGATAGGGATCCTGGGGATTTAGCGAGACCAGGAACGGTATTGCGAGATTTCTGGGATGCCCTATCGTAACAAAATGGTTGTTTTTCAGCCATGTAGTCACATCACGGAGATAGGCAGTAAGAGTAGATGCAATAGTAGGGGCAAATGGTTTAGAGGAGACATAAAGCTGCGTGTCATCGGCATAACAATGAAAATGAACACCATAGTGTCGAAAGATCACTGCAGTAATCACTATGTAGAAGGTCAGTGGAAGGTCCCAAAACATGTGTTTACCATGAGTCTGTGTCTGTATGTGTGGATACCATTAGGATGTACTGCAAAAGTACTGATGCTATTCTTTCTTGAGATGCATAAAGATATTGATACTCAGTCAATGATATTATGATTAATGATGGACCAGATCAAAGCTTTGGTAAAGGAAAGTAATTATTTCAGGGTGGCTTAAAGTGAAAAAATGTAATATAATAAATAAATAGTGAAGAACTGTATTAATGAATTTGCTTTATAATTGATCAGAAATGTGGCAAAACGGAGCCATGAGACATGCGTTCTTGGAACACCGACAATTAATTTTTGTATTTTTATTGCGTTCCCAATTATTTGCTTCCCAGGCAAGGTTATTAAATAAAAATAAGTAAGTAAAGACAAATATATAGTCTTTCTTTCTTATGCAAGGACCAGGGCTACTTTACTGCTTTAAAAAAACTTGCAGAGTTTTCAGGGTTTTAAATAGGGGCAATCATATTTAAAATGTTAATCAATTTAATGCAGTTAATCTTTTGTAGGTTAATTTGGTGATGGATGGTGGATTATGATAACAACTACGACTGATCCGCTGCAGCTCAACCCCATACCCCACAGCAATGTGTGATGTAATGTGTTCTGACACAGTCCTTATGTAATCAGCATGAAAAATGTATGTGATATTTGCCACAGTGGCCCATACTAAACTAAATGGTCCATGGTCAAACTAAACAGGATTTGTTTTTGATTTTTGTTTCCTTGTACATCAATGAACTTTGGTGCCCAATATTCTGTTGCTGGTATGTGGACTGTCCCTCCTCATACTATAGTCAGTAGATACACCACAGAACTAACCAAAATAACTAAGCCATGTCATTTGAAGGTCCTCCAACCCAAGCATCTGACTATTACAATCTGGCCTTTGTTAAAATTGCTCAGTTCATTACACTTGTCATTTGCCTCTTTGACTTTTTCCTTCACTCTTTTTAGAACTTACGTTATCTAATCTAACCCAGAGCCTGCCATGTGCTGCTGTAATGCTATAAACTCGGGCGGTTTTGTGAGATAGAAAACAGGGTATTTGTGATTGGATATGGAAACATATTTGTTACACATTTCATTAACAAAAGTCAGCAAAGTATTATCATACAAAAATGTAAAGAAAAAGGATATGGACTACACTTAAAACTCTGAAGAATTACAATAAAAAACCTTAAGCAATAAAGGGGAAATATTTTACTCTATGAGTGTTTTGTGGTCTGTAGGTAACCGACCTGCTGCACTAGACCCTTTTTTGTTTGAGAAGTTAACATGCCTTTTGCCTTTGTTGAGTATAATCACAGTTATGTCTCTTCTGAATAAGAACACCTGCCAAATGACTAAGTGTAAATGTAAATAATATTTATCATGAAAAGGAAACTGACTTTGCTTAGCTGTCATATGAACATAGGGTAATTTTCATCCGTTATTACTACAGCTGTCTATATAACATATAACTCGAAATGAATAAATCCAGATCCTGTGCTATGGAGTTGCATTGTTGTAGTATTGTTTGAATTAAGTGAATCCTGTATTTTGTATAAAATATTAACTAAAAAAATGTAATTACTTCAGGCAAGCACTGGTTTTGTACTGATTATCTGAATCTAATCTGGGTCATACATCTATATATATATATATATATATATATATATATATGTGTGTGTGTGTGTGTTTAAAAAGTATACATATTGTATTCTTTTGAGAAACATTAGTTTCCTACAGTGGGCTGAAGTAATCCCTGAGTCAGCGTGACATACAGAGTGGTGATTAGCACTGCCACAAAAGAGGATTTTCTGAATAAACCAATGCTTGTCAAGGGACAGCAGATGGTTTGACTGTAACAAATAGCTACATACTACCCCTGGCAATAATTAATTCTTAAAAACTAATACTCTTAATAGATGCACAGCTGGCATTTTACTTTGCATGCAACTAAATAAATAACATGTAAAAACTTGTTTTGTATCATATCTATAATGTATGTATTTGTTGTAAAATAACAGCTAAGGGAATATTCTTTAAGTATGTTGACCTGTTAAATGTGTTTTCTATGTAAATGACTGCTTTTGGGAGAAAAATATTATGTTTAATGTGATCTGCAGGCCAAAACATGTCAATAGAGTAATTCCGAATATTAATTAATACCACATGTAACATCCCAATAATGAAAAACCCAGACAACACAAATAAATAAATAAATAAAAAGTAATATAAAGTAATATCAGCTAATACAGTACTGTGCAACCATACAGTAGACATATGTGAGTTTTCATGGTCAATGCACTCTGTAGCTCTACAGTTACAGACTGTAGTTCATCTGATTCTCTACATACTTTGTTTGTCCCCTTTATTTTGTTATCCAATGGTCAGGAGCTCCACAGGATCAGCAAATCAGGTACTATTTGGGTGGTGAATTATTTTCAGCTCTAAGGTAACACTGAGGTGGTGGGTGATGTGTTAGTGTGTGCTGTGCTGGTATGAATGGTTCAGGCACTGCAGTGCTACTAGAGTTTTAAACCACCTCAGTGTCACTGCTGGACTCTGCAAAGTGTGCAAAAACAGATATCTTAAATAAAACCTGAATAACTAAAATTCATATGAAAAATAAGGTTGACGTCCTATCCATAGCAAGCTTATGCATGCCCCATATGTTCTCTGTCGGAAACTTGGGGTTAAATGTGAAAAAGTGGGCATTCAAGCAGGTCTTGAATTTCTGACATCTGTCAAACTACCACTCAGAAATTGTTTGTTAAATGGTTATGTGTGGTTCATCCATCTAGAAATTCCAGATATTTTTTTCTACTCCATGGTCTAATGTTTTTCTTCACCACTTAGATAGATATCACTTGGAGTGATTCTGGGAAAAGAAAATACAAATAGAAAATCCATCTTTATATTTATCCATCCAATCATATTCCACGGATTCCCCTGCCACACATATAAACAAAAGGCGAGCATGTAGCCTATGAGCTTCCAGGAAGGAAATAATCGTGTAAATCAAAATAACCCATCCATTCCCTAATCCTTGTCTATCCTTTTTATCTGGGGATCCAGTGCAGGCTGTGCAGTGTGGACATGGACTGCAGACACTGAGAGACATTGCCATGCTGCTGCTGCAGCACAAAATACATTGAAACTAGTTTTTTCTTTTTTTTCTTTTTCTCATACGAATTATTGGGAAAAATGCACCTTCAAGCTACGGATTTGCATTTCTGTCTGGCCTTTTTCTGCTGTTTTCCTTTCCTCAGCAGCACTTGTCCTACACAGTGTAGCTGCTTTTATCATAAACTCAGCGACGGATCCAAAGCTCGGTAAGAATTCAGATCAAATGTTTATTTTATTCTTAATTATGTGACAATTAACATGCTTCATGTTAAAAACACCACCGCCTTTGTCTTTACTGTAAGATTAACTTCTGAGTTCTCGTTAATCTTCTTCCCTAGTCAGGTGCCAAACAGTAGGCCTGCAGGCCATGGCTGAATGAAAGAAAATAACACCAATACTAAACAGGAGATTCAAACATTTGTTTCTAATAATCAGTGACTGAATTTGTTATGTAAAAGTCTCTTAAGTATATAGGATGTTATTTGATCTGTGATAAACCTATATACTATAGTTGATGTTAATATTAATAGCAATATTATTAATAGCAATAAAACAGTTTTTCACATATTTTTGAAAATAGTTTTTCTTATCATACTATCATACTGACTAATATAATTAATATAAAACTTATAAATCTGTATAATTAAAATAAAATATATGTATTCTTTTTATCGAATAAACTGTATGCTACTTTTACTACAATAACCTTACATTAGTCATTATTAGAACCTTATAGTATGGACAAATTAAAACTGGTAAACTCATTATATGATATGTACGTATATCTGATGTATTTTTAAACATAATTGGTATGCAACACAGATAGATTGAATTACACACTTGAAAAGATGGATTATACTTTATATACTGGAAAGTTAAATTGTAATATGTTTCAAGAATGATCAACAATAATAGATTTAATAAAATATTACATGAGTAATGGACAACTGCGATTTCAGTGTTAGGCTGTGTTCAGTCAATACACTTCATGGATATATACAAAGGGAGAAAAATGACGTTAGCAGGAGAAAGTATAAAACAGATTGTAATGTTCAGATTTTATATATCAAATTCCTTACAAATTCAGTTCTGGACATTTATGGATTGGTAACAAGACATCTTAGATACCTATGCATATTACAATATTTATTAATAATACATTGAAACTGTAGTTATTTATTAATAAGGAAGTGGAGGGTTTTTTAAAACAGATCATTTTGAAATTGAACATTTGTGGATTGTTATGTGGCTGCTTTAAATTAGTATCAATATGTCTAATTAGTTGTAGATATAATTCATGTGAACACTCGTTGCACCTATAAAGTCACACCCTGGTACAACTATACAATGTATATGAAAACAAATGTATGATTGGACTATGATTTGCTATGCAGCCCAGTGACTGACATGTAATAATTACTGAATATAGTCTGTGCAGGGCACTTTGATTTGGCATTTTTATTTTTTTTGTACTGGGTGATAACATCCACTTGGGAAAATGATATATATTTAGCATTCACCCTTATCCAAAACCACTTACTGAACTTAGCAGGATAGAGTTAAAAGCCACATACACTGGCCACTTTGAATGTTTATCACTTTACACTCAGCTACCAACCTTTAGAAGCTCATATTTATTACTTAATTAAAATGAGTTATAATGAGTTGAAACTGTTTAAATAGAATGTTAAATTTAATGTTAAAATAGAAATTTGCAAACGTGACATTTTGGTTTCCTTTTTTAATTAGTTTTCATTCCCTTTATTTTTTATTTATTTGCAGGAGTGTACTGTGCAATGATCCTGATCTCACCTCCATTCCCATTCACTTCCCTTCAGACACCACAAAATTGCAAATAGAGAAGACGTCCATCACCCAAGTTTCCAGCGAGGCCTTTATCTCCCTCGGCAGCCTTGAGTTCCTTTGGATGTCGTTTAACTCCCTTTCTGTCTTAAATTCGGACAGTTTTCGCGGCCTCACTGTACTTGACGAGTTACGACTGGAGGGTAACCGCATCACCTCATTCCCATGGGAGAGTCTATCTGACATGCCAAATCTCAAACTTCTGGATTTACACAACAACAAGATCTCCAGCATACCGGCCGAGGCAGCAATCTACATCAAAAACCTTACCTATCTCGATTTATCCAGTAACAACCTCGCAACACTTCCACCTCAGCTACTAATAATGTGGTTTTCTTCAAAACCAGCTTCAGAAGCTGAGAATGTCAACATTATTTTGGGTACCATATTTATTTTTGGTTATAAATTCTAAGGTTATAAATTAAATATTATGAAATTCTTGGGGACAAATGTCATAAATAGGTCAAATGTTTTTTTTTAGAAATAATAAGTCATACAAAGCTACAAGTAAAATAGACTTGATAAAGAATAATTAAAACTCAACATTGTCAACCCATCAAGGGCATATATACTACGGCACCCTTTGTTCTCCATGTACTAGACTGCTAAAGATGATAAAAATAATAAATAATAATCTAGATATTGTTTAGTTTTTGATATTTGTTGCTTTTATACTATTTTTCCTTGACATTTCAGCTATTTGTTGTAGCTAATTAAATTTGATTAAATTTAATGATATTTGTTTTCTAGCTATTTTTTATTTTAGTGATTATTATTTATTATTGTTAAATTCCTGAATAAACATTTTCTACAGGGAGTCTGGATTTAGTAAAGAGGAATTTGCAGTACAGAAACTTAAAAGATTCCCACAGGAGTTTGATTTTTCCAGCATTGATGAGTCCCTTTGTCCAGCATTGCTATACCATTTACATTAAGCCATTAAGCAGAATCGAGAGTTTACTTACAACTGAAACAACCTTACAATCCAAGCAGGGTGGTATGGTGAGTAGCACTGTCGCCTCACAGCAAGAAGGTCCTGGGTTTCTTCACAGGTGCAGCAATTTGTGTAATTTTGGTGTGGAGGTGGCATGTCTTCCTTAAGTCTGTGTGGGTTACAACTCTACACTGCACAGCACTTCCTGAAGTTAATGTTACAGCACAGAGTACTGTACTGAATGCTGATTATCATAATAACAGATATATTATATGCTTATTTATATACTGTTTCACTATTCGATATGGCAAAGTGATAGTATGGTTTTGTTGCGCTTTAGTGCTCTAGTGCTTGCAATCTATTGAGTGTTTGTAATACTAGTGCATTTAATATTGGCTTCTGTCAATTTTATTATCATGAATTATCATGTCCATTATTCCATCCTCTTAAAGATAATGGTTTTACCATTGACAGGATCATGACAATACATTATCTTCTTTTCAATCATTATGATGAATTTCTATAATTTAAAAAAGATTTAGCATGTGCATATGTAACAGTTTATAATTCCAATGCAGTATCAATAGAGACGGTTTAGCTTACACATTTGCCTATAATTAGTTTTCTTGTGAAAATAGCCTTTTATATTTACATTAAAGTAGCAAATACTGTGTCAGTGTCCTGTTTCATAGAGCATAATGCATAATGCAGATACGTGTGTGTATATCAGCTGAATAGTAATTCAAAAGTACTTATCTATTTTATCCAATGATAACTGGATGAAAGGCACTATATTGATCATGTAACCTTCTTAAAATTATATAATTAAATACATGAATATGTCAAACCAAGAATAATCAAATTCCATAATCTTAAACAGCTTCTTGTGAATGTTATTCCTATATATCTATTCCAACTTGTTAGATTATCATAATAATTTATGTTTTTCTTTTTACATTCTCCAGGTTTGCATGATAATCCCTGGCAGTGTGACTGTCGCTTGTTTGACCTAGTGCATTTCCAGAAATCTCCATCCTCCACTTCAGCTTTTATTGACAGTCGCCTGCGTTGTACAGAACCTGAGAGCTTGTCTGGCGTGTTCTTCTCAGATGTGGAGTTAAGGAGATGCCAGGCACCTTGGATCCACACAGCCGTCGCAAAGGTCCGCAGCTCAGTTGGCAACAATGTCCTGCTCCGCTGTGGTACTCTCGGAGTGCCAATGCCAGAGCTTATCTGGTCCCGAGCTGACGGAAAAGCCATCAACGGTACAGGTAGGTTTGTTTGTGTTGTTTGAAATGTCCAGTGGATAAAGATAAAAATTTTACATTTTCTTTAATTATGTTTATAGAGTTAGAAACTGTAATATAGTTCAACTATGAAACTTATCTTGGGTTAAGCTGGCATTATGAATTTTTGTAATTGTCATTAATTAAGTAATTGTCTAAGAGTTGCCATTATGTTTTACAGTTCACCAGGAGGTTTCAAATGAGGGCATGATCTGGTCTATCCTCAGTGTGCCTTCTGTATCGTACCATGACTCTGGCAAATATGTCTGCAAAGCAACTAATTTTGTGGGCAGTGGCAATGCAATTATCTCCCTCATTATAACAGATACATGGCAAATTGATGACACTGCAGTCAAGAAAAGTGATGTCAAGAAGAAAAGCTCTGGACAGGCCGCATACCAGGACAGACTCATTGCCAGATACATCCCCTCAACTGCTGCGGGTGTCTCTGTCATGGACCTATTCAATGGTTCCAAATCCACAGGCAAAGGGACTGTCTATCTAGAGAGCTACAGCATATCTGAAAGAATCTTGAATAAAAATGTGACAGTGCCTCCTGGGGCCAGGTCAGGAACAGCAGAAGTGGATAAGGATGTATTGATTGATTTGGCAGGAAACCTGGCAGCTAATGCTTCGTCATTGCAGCAAAGCCGAGAGCAAAGGGTGGTGCGTTCTGTCAAAGTCATTGGTGACACAGACCACACAGTATTAATAAACTGGCGTGCTCCTTCAGCCACCAACACAACCTCTTTTAGCATCCTCTATGCTGTGTTTGGTGAAAGAGACATGAGGCGCCTGAACGTTGGACCCGGCAAGACCCGGGTCACCATCGAAGGCCTTGTTCCCAAGACGAAGTATATCGCCTGTGTATGTGTGAAAGGTCTTATCCCAAAGAAAGAGCAGTGTGTCATTTTCTCAACAGATGAAGCAGCAAGTGCAAGTGGCACTCAGAAGCTTATCAACGTGGTAGTGATCACTGTGGCTTGTGTCATTGCAGTACCTCTCACCTTGATTGTTTGCTGTGGTGCCCTGAAAAGACGACTGCAGAAGTTCCTGAAAAGGAGATCCAAAGACATGCAGGACTCATATGTGACATTTGAGACCCTCACACCAGGTGCCAAGGCTAAAGGTATGGAGGGTGAGTTCCGTGCCCATGTCAACCCGGACGAGTCCAACCGCCTGCTTTCTGCACGCTCCAGCATTGACTCAGAGGCGATAGCCAAGATTGATGGACACCCTAATGAGTATTTCTGTTAGGATGTATGCAGACCTGGAACATATTTTACAAAAAAGCCCATTTGCATCTTGCATTTTATATGCACTTTTGGTGATCACATCATGTTTGGATTTCTCTGGACTGCAT
Organism: Parotocinclus spilosoma; assembly: GCA_033117975.1. Lineage (NCBI taxonomy): Eukaryota > Metazoa > Chordata > Actinopteri > Siluriformes > Loricariidae > Parotocinclus > Parotocinclus spilosoma. The sequence continues at coordinate 20,228 of JAVSBV010008805.1, forward strand.
GTAAAGCCAGGTGTAAACCCAGACACACTGTGGTCAGATTACTTAATCCACACGGAGGGGGTCAGATATGAATTTGGGCCGCATTTTAAACCCGTGTAGATGGAATGCATCTTCTGTTTCTACATATTATTTGATGGAGCTATTACGGGATTGTGGAAGACATCGATTGTTCTGTTGCATTATGGGAACTAAACCTGTACTCAATCCGCTTATGTTGTCCTGGAGCCAGTGTAATTTTGACAGTGCAATGTATTGGTATAGGAGTGCCTTCAATAATCGACACACTTCTCAGATACATTTGAATACATCTGCTTTGCTGTGACTAAAAGCTGGGACAAGGTGCTTTAACGTGTCCCTGTAGCAAGACACCACAAAGTTACTGAGTTATCTTTTCCCCCTCTCTGGTCAAACACAGAATTGTTTTTTCCAAGCTTTTCACCAAATTGTATTAAATGTTTGGTATTGCACCCGAAAGAATAACAGGCATTTGTGAAACCAGCCACGATTTTCATCCATCATGTTCAAAATGTTCTCTGGAGCACTGAGCCCTGCAGGAATTACAGCAAATGCCAAGCAAAGCCATCCCCTGCGCTAAAGATATGCATATGCAACATATGCTTTGTTGCCTGTTGTGTGTAATTTCTGGTTGTATTTGGCAGCATACAATTCAATGGTAGCCGATGAGAAACCATGTTTACTGTAGGTCACTGAAATTAAAACAAGAACAGTGAGATTAAGACCGCTTTCTTACATGGGAAAATAATTTCATATCTCACGTGGTCACACTGGAGATACACTTTGTACTTACAGTGTAAGTGGAGCAAACAAGCAAGACTGAAATAATTACAAGTCATGTGAACAACTCATTCCACTATTGCTAAATACCCACTTATAGTTTTGGCTTGTAGGAATGGTTGCTGCCATTTTTAATTGAGCAGTCAACTGAGGAATTTTACCAGTTTACTCAGCCAGCATTCTACTGGATTACAGAATTGGTTGGAACATTTAATGTACCATGAAAGAATATATTAAGCACAAGGGTGATGAGTGCAGGAGGAAAAGTTGAGAGCACAAACAGTCTGAGCTTTAGTAGACCTTGGGGAACAAAATTTGCACACCATCCAGTCAGGGACCCTAAAGTTTCTAATGCTTCCACAGCTTCTTATGAGCAAACAGGCAAATTCAGGTTTGGCCACAATAGTTATCAGTGTTTTTCTTAACCTAACTGTTATAAGGAATGTTTTGACGAGCTAATGAGACCAAATTGGAGTGTGTGCATATCTGCAATATGGCCTGTTACTCAATAATTCCAATGACTGACGGTACAGCAACCTGAAAAAGTAGTGATTCCAGATAAAGAGAGAGTCAGTTCTACTTATTAAGTTATATTATTGTTATATGTATAATAATGTATAATAATGGCTTGGAACTTAATTAATTTCTAGTGCTTTGAGGAGTCAACATTGCCTGCTCCTGTTTGTCTAGTCCACATGTTTCCTTTGGTTATTGAAATTTAATTAAAGTGAACTGATCCTTTAAATGCCTTATTTTTTTAAATTAACGGCTAAATATTGACTTGGCCATTCCAAAACATTACTCTAATGTAACTATTCATTGGCTTTTGTGCTCAGGGTCATTGATTCAGTTTTACTTGATAGTTAGTTCATGAAAAAAAAAATTAAGAAAGTGAAATCTATAATTCATTCTTCCAAGAATGGTGGCAAACCATTATTGCAGAAATGCAGAAAAAACAGGCTCAAACCATACAAGCATGTGGGACAGTTCAGATACAGAACAGTTTTTTTTATATTAAAATGCAGTGGTTTCTCCAGGCAAAATGCTTGTTATTTAAACAAGACATTCATATTTTGGTTACATCCATTCACAAAACTTGACATTTAGATGATCTTATATCATATATCCTATAACTGCAGTACTTTTCTGTTTAGATAGCAGTGGCTTTTTATTTTCAACCTTGCCATTCCTGTTGTTGTTCAGTGTTCTCTAAATGATGGACTCGTGACAATAATATTGTGACAGAGGCTGTTAGTTGCTTAGACATTACCATGGGTTCCTTTGTGACCTCACAGACTATTACAGGCCTTGTACTTGGAAAGAACTTTGTTGGTCAGCCGCTCCTGGGAAGGCTAATTCATCTCGATTGTCCTTTATTTGTACTTGTACACAATCGCTCTGACTATGAACTGGTAAAGTCGTAATGCTTTAGATATTGTTTTGTATCCTCAACAACTATAACAAGAAATTTCTTAAGAAATCAATTTTGTTTGTGCCATGATCAGATCAGAAACAGGTTGATTGCATTTATGGAAGCAGCAAGACCAGTGGACAGACATTGAGAGTTTTGCACTTTTTTAATATATTTGCTCAGTTTATTGAGAAGCGGTTTACATTTACATTTACAGAAGTAGGATCTATTGTCAGAAAGCCAGTAAATACTAACAAAATAATAAAATACTTTAGTATTATTATACTTTATTAGTAACTACATCTAATAATAGAAGCAAAACCTCATCATAGTGCATAACATTGGTAAAGATGCCACTGCATGTGTAAATGTATATTCCTGCCAAATACCGTCTTTCAAGGATATACCAGATTTATGGTGTATTATTTCTAAAACAGCAACGATAAGCTTGCTTTATTTATAATAAGCAACTCTGAATTAAGCACATTTTGAATGATTTATGTTGGAACGGACATTCAATATCATATAAAAAAACAAGTAATTTTAGAGTACTGCCTCAATTGGTAGAAGATGCAAATTCCGCTGCTATAAGACTGCACTGAGAATTAGTACAGTACTGCAACATTAGGAGAACTAAACAGAAAAAAACATCTTACACTGAATCTTTTTAATTTTTTAAAAATGTTTAAACAATATTCATTTATTTACATGTACTTTATGTTGTGTGTTAAAATTAAACATGAAACTGTGTGTATGTTGTTCTATGTACATGTACAAATAAATATTTAATAAAGTATTATTTTTAAAATGTATGTATTTTAATTAAGATATATATTCATATATATGCCCTGAACAATGTTACATTTTAACTATATGTATTTATTTATCCCAATTATAATATGTTATAATTTCTATGAATTGATAAAATGGACAATGATTGTGGAAGCAAGCAGGTGTACCTGTACCTGTGGGACTGTGGTGGTCTAGTGGTTAAGTCACTGGACTCTGGACCAGAAGGTCCAGGGTTTAAATACCACCTCTTCCACGGTTGGGTCCCTGAGCAAGACCCTTAACGCACAATTGCTTGAAAGAGACGACAAAACCTTCCACTGAAGTGAGTTTAAATGTTTAAATGTGTATAATAATGATGATGAGCTGAATGGATGCAGTTGCACGCGGTCAGTAAATGGAAACAAGGTACTTGATAATATAGCCAGAATGATGCATGCTGAGAAATGTATTCTGGGCATCACATGGTCATGGCTGTGTGACGTAGTAATGGCTCTCAGTAAGACCCTAAGAGGTGCTGTAGCATGTAGGTGGGGGCACTGTCAATTTCTCTAACTGGAGCAAGCACAATGGTGGTTTCATCCAGGGGGGCAGAGGATGCAGGCTTTAGCAGGGACACGTAAAATGACAGAGCTTAAGGCTGAAAGTAACCTAATTCATTGTTCTACGGAATGCTGAAGAAAGTTGGTGTAGAGGGATAAACTTCAGATGGCAGTAACAAAATCTATAGCTATATGAGATGATTATGATATGATATGATTGTTTTCATCAACTGATATTAAGAAATTAAGATCTAGTTTTCCTGCCTTAAATCTTTTTGAATTTGGAACTGAACCACATATTCTGTAAAAGAGCACAATGACCTATACCTACTCATGGTTTGTGTTTATAAAGCCTGATCTAAATTTGCGAGCCTGAATTACAGGAGCTTAAGTAATTAGCTTCGCATGATAAAGCTACAAGGGATCTAATGCTGGACTTAGACTGAGAATAGTGTCACAACCTTCTGTGTCCTTCCAGTGTCTCTGTGTGAAAAACTGAACAGCCAAAAAATCTGAATAATGGTATATCACTGGATTTTGGCTCAGAACAGAGATTTTTGCTACTTATTCTTTGGTGCCATCCTCCCAGAACCTTACATAAAGGGAATGTAACTTCTGATTTTGAAGCCCCAAGTTTGATAAACTGGAGCAGTTTCCATGGTTTCGCATCCCCCATGTTCCTACATCCTTATGATTACAGCCACGTTCTTGAACCCCATGATTCTGGAATTCCAATGTGCTAGATTGCCACTGTATTCCCACAGACAAACAGTATGTTCCAAGTGCCCTGTATTTGCAGCATCATATTTTCCAAGGGATATACTCTAACTACAAGCATTGCTGAGCTGATCAGAGAGAGGTGGAGCTAGTCATGCTGAATTCCATTCAGTGATATTAATTAAATGCTGGAATGCTTTTAATGATAAGAAATAAATATGTTCAACAATAATATATATATTGTGATTTGGTTGTAGTGTTATAGTATATGTGTAGTATTCACATCACATCCTTATAAGAAAATGTTGAATGAATTCCAAACAGGTTTCGTAATCCTTTTCCTTTTCTTCCTCAAGATTTACGTCAGGCTGGATTAAGTACAATGAGATTAAGGTTTACCAAGCTCACTGACATGTCCTGCAAAACAACTCACTTCTCATGCCCTGCTTAAAAACCAATATGTCTATGTTTTTTTCGGCATTAACTGTGCTATTATTTTTTAGTCACTTCTGTTTTGCCTCTTGTTTCTGCATGACAGGATGCTCCTGCAAAGAGGACAGCTTTGGAAGGTAAGTATGTTGGTAGAGTAGTGAAAAACTAGGGTTAATGGGTGTTTGTATTCATGAAGCCAATCTAAAAAAGGTTTTGTATTAAATAGAACTGTGAAATGTGAAAACATGCAGTGAAATTTTATTCAGTATACTTTCAACTTTCAAGGACACGTTCTCATAATTTTGGTGATGGTCACAAGCTAAGAAAAAGCATATAAGTAAATATCTAAAACCCATGTAATGGCTAATTATGGACATACAACCATTAAATAATCAGTATGGACACTCAAGTACAGTGAATCGCAGTAGTTCAGAGTTCTTCAATTAGCCATAGTCATCACAGCGCTTAAAACAGAAAATGCAGTTTATTTAAAACCTTATTTACTCAACTCTAACAATAAATGTAGCAGGTTACTATATACACCTACATATATTTAAGGTCTGTTTTGATAACAAAAATGTGCACAAAAAAGAAATTGTTACCCTATGCTCCTTTGCTACCATGTTTAATAATCAAAATAAAAACTACTTTTGGCTCTTGGGTGGCACAGAGGTTGATGGCATGTAGACATTATTGGCTTCTTCAGTTCAGTATATTGTTTAAACTGTTTTATTAAATACTTTAATTTTATGTATTCAGAATGACATTTCAACAGTGCATAATTCTATACAACTATGCCCTAGCTTTAGCCAATACCTAGTTCTAACACTTCCACAATACCAGTACTTAACACAGTACTTCTAACAATACCAGCTGGCAAGAGTAAAGTATGGTTAAAATCAGTAGCTATATATCATGCAATAGCCTCTATCCTCCAAGTGCAAATCCCGAATGCAGACACATTGCTAAAAGTTTGAAAGCTACTTAGCCACATAGTATCTGTCATAAATGATGTAATGATGTAAATGTTGTAATAACCTGTTATTATTAATATTGTTAACTGTGTTCACTGCATTTTTTTAAATGACTTTTTTTTCCCTCTCATTTAGGTCATTAGTATGTATGGGAGCTCCCTTCAGATTATTACCCCAGAACATTCCTGCAGATTTTATAAAAATCAGGATTGAGAACTCCCACTTAACAGAAATACCACAAAGGGTTTTTTACACCATGAGTGCCTTGGAATCACTGTGGCTGAATTTTAATGACATTACCTTAATGAACATTAAGAGTCTTGAAGGCTTGTACAACCTG